>QFEN01000192.1:98027-118877 GCA_003316125.1 Auricularia polytricha
GGAACTGGGTTCTTGTTAAGACCGTGTTCAAGGGGTCGGATCTGAAAGGGCTTGGCTTCAGCTCGTGCGCTGCGCCCCTTACCCGAGTATTGCCCTTTAACTTTCAGGAGCGGAATAGGAACGGACGGCGGAGATACAGCTCAGCCGAAGTGGACAGAACTGATAGGGGTGATGCGGAATAGGGGTAACGGACTATCCCGAACTAAGTCCGGATAGAAACAGACAGGGGTTAGACTACCCGAAGGTAGAGGCGGAGGGGTTTAGCCTTAGGGGTATTATCCCGAGGCTCAGAGATGGGTCGGAAGGAACCCGAACTGAGGGGAAACACGAGGAAGAACTGAGTCTAAGATGATATTCGAACTAAGGATGTACTACGTTTTACAAGGGTTTATATACAATAGGATATGCGACGGGAACACAGTCAGCAGAGTTCCGAGGCTGTGAGAGGAACATATGTAAAGGTTAAGTTGACAGGCGCAAGGGTAACTGACACAGGCCGATCGTAAGGAACACAAAGGAAAAGGAAACATGAAACGGAAGAGCAGAATAGAGACGGAACTAAAACATGGACAGGACGATCGAGAATGGAGACGGGAATTAAGTGTCAGGCAGATCCGGACAGATAGGGGTTGTTACATATGGGGAATGAGAAGCGGGATAGGAACTAGATCGGATCCGAAGATATCAAGGAAGTCCGGTCCGGAAATAGGGGCTAGAACGCGGGATATGATACTGCTGCACCAGAAGCAATCAAGCTGTGGCTGCTGTCCCATATCAGCAGGACTGTGCCCTGTGACACCCGCCTCCAAGCTATCAAATGGAAGCTGTGGTATGCGCAAGCTCACAATGCACTCTGCTTTCTACATTCAAACTTACATGCTCAGACTGCAATCCTCAATTACAAAGACTGCAACCTTTGTGGACAAGGAGCGAACACAAGGGCACAGAATACATTGAAAGCCATCAAAGTAAGGATCGAGGCTGCCGCCAACACTTATGAGCACACACATACATCCCTCGTTCTTCTTGCACCACAAGTGAATCAGACTGGATGGCACTCATCACTGAAGCCACTAGACCGAGCCGACATCCGCTCGATGACAGACATACTTTGGGGAGAATCAGAGGGAACAAGAAAGCTGTCATGGATTTGGAATATGCGGAGAGCAGCTCCGAACGAGATGGACAAGGACAATGCCTTGGAAGGTAGGTGGCACTTCATTTTTTGCTTTGTATTCAGGCTCATGGTCAATCAGATATGTGAATAGAATGGTGCAAAGCCAGGGCACAGGCAATGCGCTGGGCAGAAGAGGTGGAATTGTTGAAGGAGGAGATGCGAAGGATTCTGCAATTTTTTGAATGGGATGCGCAGCACTGGGATGAGCAGGGCCTGGGAAATGCACTACAAGATGCAGACGCAGACGAACATGAGGGACAGATGGTGTACGCTAAATGTCAAGCCGTTTTACATCAAATGCTTGCCGAGTCCTTCAAGACCAGCTGGGCTGACACCCTGGCTCTGGTGGACACATTCAAAGACATGGACGTGGATAGTACATAAACCTTGGTTATAATTTTGGTCACCCGATACATGTTAGCAAGAGTCAGTATCAAAATTTGCATTGTTTGAATAACAAGTTAGGTGGGCACAAGGGTGCAAAACAGCAACAGCGGGAGGGCGGCATGCGAGAAAGCGAAGGCGGGTGGGATGCATGATGCATTAGCAGACAGAGGGTATGCATCAGGATTCAGAGTTGCACTGATGCATTAGCAGATGGAGGGGATGCATTAGCAGACGGAGGGGAGGGAATGCATCAGAAAACAGAGGTGGGCAAAGGGTAGTACAATTGCACCAATGATGCATTACTAAAGTGCTACAGTTGCACTGTTTGATGCATCAATATGACACGAACCTGTGTAGTATCTTGAAGGCATTTCTGTAGCAGTATCAAGCACAGCGAAAGGTACATGTAAAATACATACTTGATGCATCTTGAGAGGCCAATAATACATTATTCTGCTGTTTAAGAGTCTCATCTTCACTCGCCAGAGCTTGAATCTGTTGATGCATGCGCATATATGCAGCCTTATATGTTGATTCAGTTAGTACATTGAATACATTAGCATATACCCACTGTTCCATCATCATATGCTGGAAAACGACCATAGTTAGTGAATTTTGATTGTCAGGCTGAGCAATTAGGTAGCTCTGGTCCATCTAGGAATGGTGATGGTGAATCCCCCCTCCCGCCATGAGTACGCCGAGAAAATCAAGGCTCTGGAAGATATGGGGTGTCATTCTGGTTCAAGTTTGGTTGAAAGAGATTTGGATACGGGGTATTGTTCTGAGACGAAGCCATCATAGCTGAAAGCAAGGACGCGCGTACGCGTACTAAGTCAAATGCTACGAGCGATGCGCGTCACCTTGTGTGTATGACCTTGAAAGCTTGATTGATTGATCAATATATCTGCGAATGTGCAAGACATTGACAAATAAGTGTGTTTGCTCTGTATTTGTTCAACACAATGCGCGTCAACTTACTCAACATATGTTAAATTCACGATTTGCATAGCTTTGACAATATTTGTAAATATATCCGTCGATATGGTGAGGACCGGTTTTCACTGGGCCTTAGATATGAGCCGAATCTTAAATGATCCCCATTGGTGGGCCACTAATCAATTTTGCATTTGATTACAGTTATCATGTAGGTTCGTTGAAAGCAATTCAGATGATGTTGGTGATGCTCTCACTCGATCATTGCCAGTTGTGATTTTGCAGTCGCATCCTCTGTTGTGGTGGTATATGATTGGGGTGAGCAAGATCATACATACACGAGGGAATTACTGTACTTATTGTATCCTCCAGCACTAACATCCGGACAAGAGGTAGGTCGATGCCATTAGTACCGCTCGGAGCAGCCATCTCGCTAAGAACAGTTTTATAGTTCGAACTGGTCTGGGTGAGTAGCATCCCATATCAGCACAGATAATGTAATAAATTTGGGACAGTCTCAACGTTGGTCCCTCATCATGGTGCTATATCTCAGTGTGTGCACCTTTGATGATCACCGTTGATGAGCTGTACCGACTTGAAATGTTCTAGGTGCGCTGCCTTGGAATACTATTGTAGCGGATAAAATCTACCGATATGCCTAGCTGCCCGCAGAACGATATTGCTACTCCTGTTAGGCCATTTCCACTTTACATCCTGCTCAGCACCCATACCTATCCGACTTTGACATAAGTGGACACAAGTCATCCCCATCCTCAAGAACGCCGCTGTTCTGATGATCGCAAACGTGTCAAACGAAACCGATGAGCTGTACAGAATCCAGCATACACGTACCGAATATTCGCAGGTCACCTCTAAGCCCAGCTTATTATCGTAGCTGCCAGCCCATCAGTCACTTTACTCGATGAAGTTGTGAGTGTGACGTACGTGCAAAGTGTGTACCCATCTTGGTACTCTATAGTGCTGTTGGCCAGCGTGTAGACCGACACACCGTCGACTTCCAAAGTGTCATCGCATGTTGCGCATCCCGCGTTGGCGCTAGCGAGGAAGGTGAGTAGCGCAAGAATGGTGAAGTGGGAAGTGAACATCACAGAGCTTGTTGCAGTGAACGATTTGGATGTAAAACCATAACATGCGGGTACTTTATAGGCTGAAATTACTAGGGCTGCGCACGTAACCTTGAAACAGCAGGCCCAAGGTTGTTCGGTACTTGAGCGAAAAGAATTAGAACTCTCCACAGACAGAAGAACCGTGGACGTCACTCTCACGAAACTGGGTTCGCAGGGGTTAACTTGGGGTGGAGGCCCGGGGCTGGATGACCCTTGGATGGCCTTATAAGCTATGTAGTGCACAAATAAGAGTTAAACAGTGTAAGGAAAGAAATAATCTACGCTTCATAGCCAGCTGGTCTCCTGTATGCAGACTCTTGAAGGAAGACAGTCGTTCCTTCTATTACTAAACTTTGCATCATACGTCAGTCAATCAAACTTGTTTCATCGATGACAGAATATGAATGTAAGCATTTCGCCAAAGCAGTCGAAACGTTAACGATTACTGTCTAGAATTTAGATATAATGGGTCTGCGATTTGGAACAGTGGTTCTAGAGTCACGGTATGATGTACTGTGAGCCTAATCTCCGACGAATACGAAATCTAGGATTCTGAATACTGCAGGAAGTCCCCCAATGACGATGCTCCCTATTTTCGTTCTTATTGTGCAGGTCATATTCTAGAATTGTCGCTTTTGCTAGATTGGTTTTAGACATCTTGCTATGTGCATAACGATCTCTACATGCGTTCATGTACGATAATTTTTTGGACCAAACCTGTTCCTAATCTCCCAATGTCGTCCAGAATGGCTTGTTGATTTAACATGATGAGCTCCTTGTCCTTTGCTTTACCCTCCTACCAAATGTTGGTTTTTATACAGACGGTTCAATGAGATTGACATACCTTGGCCAACGGCTTGCTCGAAAAACCTGCTAGTGCACGGAAGGAACGGGGTGCTCCCAGGCCCGGAAGCCAAATTGCTCCAATGCAATCACCTCCCAGGGGGTCAGCAAAGAATTTTAATGTATCTGCGAACGTGCTCTGTATAGGGAGGCTTGTAAAGAGGACCCTACATTCATATGTGTAACATACCTGCAGATCAGCGAGAAACAGGGGAAGAGGATCAAATCCTGGGCGAGGCATTGACTCGCTTATGCCCGAACGAGAGTCCCTAGTCCAAACACTTGATTCTGCGTTGACGTTCTGGTAGTATCTCGGTAGGATGGCAGGGTTCAGTTGGATAACAATATCGTAGTCGTCGGTAGAATGTAAGAATAGACTCTACAGGACAACGTCAACTATGTTATCACATAGAAGTTTGTCAACTAACCTTGATATCCAAGTCCGTCTCGGCATTGCAGAGTACTCTGATGGCCTCCCTAGCAAATGCGCGAAGACGGTGGGCAGCAACTATATCTGGGCCATTTGATGTCCACACCTCAGGTGCTGTTGCTGGGGTATTATCCTCATACAGCGGAAGACAAAGTGGCTCTTCCCGCTTCCAATCCTTTAAGAATTCTAAGACGAGGGAAAAACCACGTTCTTTGCTATGAGGCACGGTAGCGGTGCTCTCTGTCGACCCTTGTTTTCCACCAACGAATGGTCGTGCACAAATGATCTCGGTAGCCTCCTCCGAGATGTGCGTTTGCAAAAGCCAATGTGCAGCAAGCCAGCGTTTGACGAGGCGGACGGTGCCGGAATACGCGCTGTACTTGTGGCAAAGATTCGCGATGGCACGATGGTGTCGTGGGGCATGGATGAATCTACGGGTGTAGAATTCCTGGGCGGCCTTGGCTTCGCGTTGTTCCCGCGCGTTGTATTGTTGGTCGCCGGGGCCGACGAACATCTTGCTAGTGTCAATGATTCGGTCAAGCAAAGTTGCCTCTCGATCGTGCCAAATGAATGCAGAGAATGACCAGCCTTCAGCAGTGAATATCTCTAGTGTCGCGCATCCTTGGAATGGGTTTGAGCTATTGGCGATGGCAACTGACGCCTTGAGTTGGGGATTTGAAGCCATAAGTGACTGGGCGATGATTTCGAAGAAAGCGAGCTTGATTTTCTGAATTGCTTTTAAGTCATCCGGCCACTTGGATGACTTCTCGAATTCGAGGACGATAGGGATGGTTGGAAGAAAACGCAGGGGCTCGGATAATTCCGTTAAAGCCGAAGCAGGAATCGGTAATGGAGCAAATGTTGAGGTATACCGAAGATAGTCAGATATGGGGCTGACATTCAGCAGTGCCAGTGGTAGCTGCTCGTCCAGTGCTTTCAGGCTCCTGACGACACCCTCGAATGCTGTTAATGCAGCCTTAAACCCACCAGTAGCCCGATGCAAACGACGGACATCATCTGGCAATCGGAGCATGCTGTCGAATGGTGTTTGCAACGTTCTTGCATATTCGGCAGAAATGCCAAAATGAAGTTGCAGTAAATGTCGGACGATGGAAACTGGTATATGAGCACGCTCATCGGACGTGGTGACTTCCCAAACAACACTCTCTGTGATGCGACCATCCTTGAATCGACGAAGCTCGGCACGGCGGCCCCATAGATGCCGGAACTCCTGCGCGATGTTTGAGTCTTGGTCTTCCGCAGAAGGTCCATGGTCAACAAGACGGAAAGCATGGGCAGGATCATAAATAAGTCCGATGTGGATCGTGGATGTGCTGGGGCTTTCAGCAGAGGATATGGGGCGGCAAGGGGTAACAGGCTGTAGGATGGCTATCGCTTGGGTGCGATTGCCAAGACCTCGTCTTAGAATGGATGAAATAGAGGCGAGAAGGGCTGCATCAGAAGACCCATGTTCTACGAGAGCCGAGGCAGACTGGTTCCGAAAAGCTTGCGATAAGTCCACTCTGAAAAACGTTCAAGAGTGTGGAATCCGCAAGAAGAATAAACACTCGCCTAATCACCGCATCAAATCGAGAGGAGAGTTTGAACCGACTATTCAGGAAACATTCGGCGAACGTGTCAGAAGATGTGCCAGGGTTGCTTAATTGCTCCAGTGTTTCCTTGGCATCGTGACTTAGCTTGATGATTGACAATCAGCGGCATGTATTGAAAGACGCTGGCAGGAAAGCTCACCAAGTCAAGTGAGGTGAGAGGAACATCAGACAAAAAGTTGATAGTGGATGTTTCATCCACGAATACAGCTGGGTGGTGGGTAATGTACTCCTCTGGAGTGAACTAGAAAAAGAAACATCGGTGCGCAAGTTCTACGTCAGTGTACAGAGACGTACCCTGTGTCCATTAGTTGTCTTTGTGAATAACGGAGTCTCGCCGAACTTCTGTTTTGCTAAGCTCCCTATCAGCTAATCTCATAAAAGGGAGGAACAAAGGGTTTACCAAGAAAATCAAGCGCAGCTTTGAACAATTGGTAAGAACTTAATCCCTTTGCCAGCGGCCTCCTCAATTTTGCGCTCCCGCTCTTCGTGCCAACAAGTTCCTCACCCGAAATCAAGTACTGCAGTAGCCCGGCCCAAAATGGACCTTTTCCCTCGAACCCTCTCACACATAATTCACCATCGCCATAACCTCGCTGATTAGCCCACACTCTTAAAAGGGTATAAGCATCGTGAAAGGCTGGCAGTGCATTTTTGAGTCGATAAGTGGACATAAGGGCATCTTTTGCATGTGTGGAAATAAGGATGGTGTTGTTGTAGATTGGGGTAGGGAAAGACGAGGACGAAGGTATGCGGACATTCGGATGTGAGGGTGAGAGCCTTATCAGCGGTAATGGACTCGACGACGGAAGGACAGGGATAACATGAACTTCCGCATGAGTTTTGTAAAAATCATGAGATGCACTCCCTTGCAAGGATGTCAGTTATATGTTTGTTCTCAAAATGAAGAAAAATCATACCATTCCGTGGCCTAAGAACCAACGTGGTTAGGCGAGGATCTCCGAGCACAGATGAGTAAAAGGTGTCCACGTCGAAAAGGGTTGAAATGGATTGAGCTAAAACCGCGAGGTAGTATGACTTCTTGTGAAAAAAGCGCCCATCGAGGTAATCTTTTTCTTGAAAAAGAACCTGCCACACAACGTTCAGTGGTGAGTAGGACGAATCCTCAGAGTAAATACCTCAGGCATCTCTACACACAGGTCGACGCCAAACCGACTACCATTCTGCTTTTTGACAGCAATTCCGTTTACCCAACTTCCAACAACACAGATTTCGCTTGGAGGCTCAAACGCAACTTTCCATTTGGCATCTCGAGGCGGTAGAGGAGACGCAAACGGAACTGCGACGCCTTGTTTAGCAAGAGATTTTGCAGCCACCAAAGGATTCTGAGGTGAAATAGAAGGGATAGAAATGCAGTGGGTTCGCAGAGCAAAAAGAAAGTGATCGAGCTGTTGTTGACCAAACACTTTAGGTCGGACATTAGGAAGGAGTGCATCAATCTGAGGAAAGATGAGCTCAACGAGCCGTCACTAAAATGATCTGGCCAAACCTGAAGCTTGAATGAGCCCGACTGATAGAGATCAGCTGCATCCTTGATATCTCTCAATGCATGACCAGTAAGAGGTTCTATGGATATCACATAAGGCCAGACTGCGTTTACTATAAGATGAAACATACCCTCTCTGCCGTGGTGATTAGAATTTTCGGAGTCGACTTGTTTCATCTCACTGGCATGTATTGGTGATCTTTTGGTGATCGCCGCGGTAGGGACCTTGCAAGGCCTGCAAGCTGTTGTTATGATCGCAATGAAAAAGCTAGTATCACGTGACCATCTAGCAGGAGTTGCAAAGCAAGCAAGCGCTTGCCGCGTGCTCTCGCTCTCTCACTTCCTCTATGGACGGACTACAAGGCCCTCAAATCGAAGCCTTAGAACGGCTACAAAGTATCCTTGGTCCACATGACACAGAATTCGTGGTTAGCGTGCTTGAAAGCGTCGCATGGGATGTTCAAGTAAGTACTACCTTATAACCTGCCGTGTTCTGCGGCTGGACGCGAACCCGCAGAAAGCCACAGACCTCCTGTTCGACAATGAGGCTCCCAAAGTTCTAGCACCAACACAAACCGCTAGCACTCCAATGGCGCAGTTGGAGTTGGATGACAATGAAGACTCCCCACCCACAATCCGACATTCTCACCGTGGTCAGGGTGTACGAACATTCAATTTTTTAGCATTTATGACGAATGACGCCTCTTTGTAGAACCCGCGGTCAAATTGGAGCTTTCTATGGTCTCTACTCGCTGTTCCTTTGCACCTTGTGTCTGGAGTGCTGCGCTTTGTGTTTAGCGTTCTCCGCATACCAATCCCGTCCCTGCCATTCATGACCACCAACTCCTATCACTCTCACCGCCCCACCTCTCCAGATTCGCGCAGCATCACCCAGAGGTGGGTGCAAGAACTCGAGGAAGAAACAGGTGCATGTTCGTCGAAACGTTCGATGCCGAACGCAGTCACGACAGGATTCGAGGCAGGACCATCAACTGCAAGACGTCATACATATCCACCTGCGGCTTCGGATGATAATCAGAAGATCCTGCCAGACTTCTTTGATGGCAGTTACGAAGAGGTTCTTGACATTTGCCAGAGAGAAGGGCGTATAGCATGTGTTGTCCTCGTGAGCGCTGAACATGATGACGATGCAGATTTTAAGAGGTACGTAATGTTCAATTGTACACGATGTACAATATGTCATTCTATTCTCTGGGCGCAGGGCTGCCCTTACCGATGCAACTTTTGTCAAGATCTTGCTGGATAACGATTTCATTGTCTGGGGCGGGGACATCCGGGACAAAGCTGCATGGGATGGTATGTCCCATTTAATATCTCTTCTACGATGGTTAAGCCTTGTCCAGCTTCTCAAAAATTGCAAGCTACTACGTATCCTTTTGTGGCTTTTCTTGCCCTTCAGCCCAGGCGTCACGGCGCTCCTTCTAGTGCTGCCCCCGTCGTCACCATCTTGTCACGTCACCAGGGTCGTGCAGCCGCAACTGCTCCAGTTTTGATCGACCATCTCAATACGCAACTACTTCCACGTGTAACGCCATTCCTGGTACGATTCAAGACAGTATTACAGGACCGTGACCGTGACCGGCGCATACGTGAGGAACAAGATCGCGCATTCAAGGAGACGGCTCGTAGAGATCGCGATGCTATCGAGGCGAGATTGCGGCAAGAGAAAGAGGAAGAGGAACGTGCACGAAAGCATGCAGAAGACCTAAAGAGAAAGCAGGAAGATTCGGCGAGGCAGAAGCATCAAGCCGGAATACGCATGGAGTGGAGGAAGTACATGCGCAACCGTCTCCTGTTACCTGAGGCACGCGGCTTGAGACTGGCCGTCAAACTCCCCGGCAATGGACGAGTCATCCGCAGTTTTCCTCCGTCGGCAACCCTTACTGCTCTCTATGCCTTTGCAGACTCGCAGCTTATCCCGTCCACTTCTCGCCCGGAAGCTGATCCCTCGCAGGCACCGGAGGGAGTTGTTGATGATATCCCACAACTTGATTCTTACATTCAGAGCAAGACGGCAGGACATGCGTGGTGGGGCTTTACACTCGCTTCAGCATACCCCCGGAGGGAATTCAGGTGGAAGGCGAATGCGTCTCTGACAGAGACAGGACTGAGAGATGGAGAGCAAATTGTCATGGAATTATCCTCTGGACGTAGGTCCACTAATGAGGCCTCTGACGACGAGTACGAGTCAGAAAGCGACTAGAGCTATTGTCATAATTCATTTTGTTGTTGTTCTTTATCTTATGGACGGGCATATAGAATAGATACAGTAAGGTCCAGACGTTGATGGAATATGAGTTGTCGTGATCATTGACTAAGTATTGTGCGAACGAAGGATTCGTAGTTTACGTTTCCGTCACTGAATCATGCGGTTAGCCGTGCATGCTGCAAATAGAGATTATATACTTACGGGCCGATCTGAACACCCTTGAGCAACTCATCGACCTCCTCGTCTGACATCTTCTCACCAAGTTGCGTCAGCACATATCTGAGCTCACCAGCCCCAATGAAACCGTTCCCCTCTTTGTCAAACACCTGGAACCCTCGGATGAACTCCTCTGCATAATGATCAATGGATTGTTATCCTATAACGAATGATGTGAGACATACCAGGTGTTCCTGCAGGCTTGAATCCGTCTGGTCTATTGAGTATTGTCAAAAATATCTTGTAGTCAACTGCCCAAAGTAAATTGTTTCACTACCAACACAAACCATAGGTGTAACTGACCTTCTCGTGGTGCATTCGCAATGATCTCGGTCACTTCAGCCTGAGTTGGATTCTGGCCGAGTGCACGGAGGAGATCCCCCAGTGTCTCTCGTGGAACAGCGCCTGTGCCCTTCTTGTCGAAGAGCGCGAAGGCCTCCTTGTATTCTGTCAAGCGATCAGTCCGCGATATACCAGCCAGATGACGGGGAAGAGCCGACCTGCATTGTCACTCTGTAAGGATTGGTCAAAACTAGCATGTATAGTTGTTTGAACGCGAGACTCACCATGGCTACTCTGTCGATGCTATCAAAGACATTGAGATTCACGAATATATTGTCAGCTTACATAATCCTCGACTGCAGGCAGTGCCTCATGTCTATGAACACAGCGAAGCGCTTGTTCGGCACATAAGACATGAAGGGACCTTCCTTTTCATTTGGGCTATGCTAAATGCCTACTGCTCGCACTTTTGACAGTCATATGTACATGCCGCCTTCACCAACCTCTGCGAGATTCTGCCTCTTTTTCGACAAACTGAATGCACTCCCTGCTGGCATACTTCTGAATGCCCAAGTACCGGATCGTTTCGCACCAACTATCTCAAACAGTCTTGCATCTACTTCCACCATCATCTCAACAGGCCATGCTTGATCTCCTGATGGACGTGAGAGTCTACTAGGCGATAGTTTGGATGGCGCGGTGCGGGGTATGTCTGGTGATGGAAGGAGTAAAATCACTACATTATTCTGATGTGACGAAGAAAGAGCGCGTATGTTCATTGCAGACATAAATGCTGCCGATGTCGACTGGAGAATATTTGGAGGAGCGAATATATGGAAGGGATTCTGAAAATAGTTCGGTCAGAAGATCGTTTGGTGTGGATGCTATGCATACCAAGGATATATTCCGTAGAGATAAATAGCGAACGGGCGCCTCATGCACAGGCAATAGCTCCGATGAAATGTAGCTTTGTACGGAATACACATCGAGGATGGAAACACTGAAAGGTCGAGACGGTCAGCTTGGTTTGCACAGTGGACACAGAACTCACGCGGATGGTTGGAGATGATCCAGGATATCATTCGCATACTTGTTCATAGACCATAACGGCAACGCCGTAGTAGCCTCGGACACAAGTACAACTGCGCGGGCTGATGAGGGTTTAAAGAGCGATGCTACCTGTAATACTTTATTCGTGTCCGCGTATTCAGTAAACTAGAACATGTGCTAACCTGAATATTATTAACATATATTGCGCCATGCTGTTCCCCTAGGTCTGCGCCATCAGCCCAAAAGTTTCCTGCAGGGTCTGATGCGACAACAAGGGGATAACCAGTAGTAAATTGGCCCTCTATTTTGATGTTTACAACTGGGCCCTGATCAGTTGGTTGGGTGGTGAGTGGGTTATATTCGTCCTCGTCATCAGACTCGACGGCATAACGCGGTGGAAGGCCATCGGCCAAGGGATCAATTTCCTGCAATCCAGGTCAATCATGGACGTATCTTTGCTGAAAAAACTCACCATGTTTCAAGGTCAAAGACAAGATATCGAATCGATAGGATGACGCGTTCTGTCAAGAAATATTCCAGCGTGGTCGTCCAGTAGTTGAACAGGGTTTACGGGGTCCGACTATCTGACATAAGTAGGACGGATCGCCAGCCAATTCACAGTTCATCATGTTCACCTCAAAATTAGTACACCGCCATGGTACGGCTCTGCGCACATTCACGTCTATTACAAGCCGAAACCATGAAAATCCTTTGGTAAGTTCAAGAGCTCCCATTTCTGCGGTCTGATGATTCCTAGTAGGGCCTCCCTTTTCGTCCGCCCTCTACACCCCAAATGCCCCGACGCGGCGGGCCAATCCAGAAACGACGTATCGAGCACGTAAAGAGGGTAATCGTTGTGGCAAGCGGAAAAGGGGGCGTGGGCAAGAGCACAATAGCAGGTACGTCCCAGCAGCAATTAAATAGAACTTTTGAATGACCATCAATGAAGTAAATCTTGCTTTCTCTCTTGCAATGCTGTCTCATCGACCGCGAGTCGGAATACTTGACTTGGACATTTTTGGACCTTCTGTACCTACCTTGATGGGACTCCAACATTCGGACGACCCACATCTAACTTCTGGTTTGTTTTCTGGCATGCACCATGAGCTTCCGGGTGACTCTGTTAACTAGCTGGCGCTCTCGTTCCCATAATAAATCACGGCATTCCTACCATGTCCATGGGATACCTTGTCCCTCGGCCACCACCCGACTCCACAGAATTTGAAGGCGCAATTGTCTGGCGTGGCCTTATGGTTCAAAAAGCTGTGCAGCAACTCCTCTTCGACGTTGACTGGCGGGATGCTGGGGGATCTCATCCCGGGCTGGACGTACTAATCATAGACATGCCACCAGGGACGGGAGACGTCCCTCTTACATTGGGTCAATTAGTCGTTGTTGACGGTTCGCTTCCACGAGCTATTTAAGTGTTGTTCGTCATCTGAGATGAAACAGGCGCAGTCATCGTCTCAACTCCACAGGATGTCGCACTAACAGATGTAAGAAGAGGAATTTCTATGTTCAAAAAGATTTCTTTTCCGGTAAGAATTGTATCTCCTGTCTTTCGGCCTCGCCTTCATTGTGTTTGTCGCCATCTGCAGATAACAGGTTTCATCCTCAATCAAACGTCCTTTTTGTGCCCTTCCTGCAACACCGCGCACGAGCTGTTCGGACCTCCAACTAATGCATCGCGCCTCGGAATCCCTCTTCTAGCGCAACTCCCTCTAGTTGGAGGTGTGAGCTGGGGCGGAGACCACGGGATTCCATTCGTCCTTGAAGGCACACATGGAGGTGGAAAGGATGGCAGGGCGGGGGAGATGTGGCGAGATGCGATGAATGAGGCGGCCAGCAAGATTTGGGGATTAGTTCAAAGCTGAGTTTAATGGTCTGCCGTGAAAGGTCCTTCTGTGTCTTGCCTTGGCGTAGCCCGACTGGCATTTGCCTTGGAATCCTACTTAAGGAGCGTTCTTTGGAACCACCCTCTGAGTGGAGGCAGCGTGTCGGCCCGTTTTTTATAACTTAGCTTTAGGGTATCGAGGATAGACTCCGGTTGCTTGCACCCGTCGCATTACTTATTGTTATATAAAAGGCAATGCTCTATTGCATCGGTCATGAATGATAATAAAACTGCAATACAAGAAATGAGTCCCAGTGCGTAATCGTACCATGAACAGGGATTCTAAGAACCACACCCCAATAAACGCGTATCAACACACTGAGAACCCTCCAAAGTCCAAAAATGCCTCCTCCAGTGACATTTTTCGAACAACAAGCGCCTCGACGATGAGCCGAGGCTCCAACATTGTCGTCTCAATCTCGGCAGGGGTGATCTCAGTTGAGGAGGCCAATTCATTTGCAACGGGCTGGGGCTGACGATATGTTTCCGCAAAAATAGAAGAGGGTGACCCAGAGCATACTTCGACGATTCGGGGGTCTGGTTTTGAGACAAAAAAGTCAACCACTAGTGCGTGGACAAGAGAGTCGAGGTTACCTTCGAGGTGCGCATCATCATGCACATAGATATTGACTTCGGGAGGCGCGGACGCCGCACGCAGGTCTTCAGGCTCAAGTGTAACATGAAAAGATTCCAGGCCAGAGACCAGCTCGCCCAATTCTTCGGCATTGATGGTTGGAACATGCATGAGAAGGGGATCGTGCTTGGCTTCACGTCGCTTGTCTCGGGCTGCGCGGCGCTTGGATTGCTTGCTGTCAGACATTGGGTGGGACCTGGGCTCAGTTGAGTGTGCAAAGTCTGTATGGTTGTGAACATTGAGGTGCTGCAAGTGATGCGTATGGTGCTCGGAATGTGAATTATGTTGGGTACGGGTATGTGCAAGCAGATGCCTGGGTTTTTTCCCCTTGCATTTGCGCCTATCGGAAGGGCCTTGCACGGTGCTCGCAACACGGCGGCGGAATGGGCGAGGCTTATACACGGTCGCAATTTCGAGATCCAGGGTAAATGCTGCAGCCTCTGATGACAAGTCACCTTCGTCATCGTCCATGCGGAACACTTCCACCTGGCTGCTTCTTGTTGGAAGGTCATCATTCACATCTGTAGTCTCTAGCTCCGTCTCCGTAGTCGTTATTGTCTCTGAGTCCTCGTTCATCAATTGTCTCCGTTTCCTTCGTTTGCCATCCCCACCCCAGTCTTCGACAACTCCGCTCACTTCCGCCGGCACCTCAATCTCCTTTACCACTATAACGCTGGCGCCAATCTCACCAGCCATCTCTTCCAGGGTGCCCAATGTCTCCTCCATCTCCCGCCTCCCCAGCCCTATGAGTACGCCGGAGTCGGCAACACCAAGCTCATAGTACGCCTGCCCACCGCCTTCTAGAATGCGCCATTTGAGTTGTGTGACAAGGCGGGTGAAGCGAGACGGGGAAGGGGAAAGGAGATGAAGTTTGTACTCTACATTACCCTGCAAGTGTGGTTGGTGTGAAATACAAATGGTAGGAAGGGTATTAGTGCATGTAGGTCGAAATAAAAGGTGGTAAAACGAACCTCTTCGTTTTCTGGAACTAGTTGTGGTATTCCTCGTCGAAGGATTTCGTTGTGTGTAGGTGTTGGAGGTACGGAAGTGAATGTGTCCCATGGGGAGGGCACTCGTGGGCTCTCCGAGTCTGATTCACCGAACATCCGGGACCCTGCGCGCACGTAAAATAGACTTATAGATACTTTTTGAGAAACAGAAAGGCAAATCGGTTGTTCAGTGTATTCGAGTGATCATCGCGTTCCGTCCGTCCTTCCAGGTCAGTGTTAGCCATCTTGCTCTTAATGACTCCCATAAACCCACGTGACCTAAACGTGTTCTTGCACAGTGCGCAAGCAACGGTGGGCGGTAACGAGCTTTCAAGGAGCAAGTACTAATTTACAATTGCAGATGGGCCTAGAATCACAGGTATTTATTTGGCTAGGTATACATGACAAAGTATACAGTGACTCTAAGTACAGTTCATATTTGATCCAGATGGATCATTGAAGCCGCCTTGCATATATTAAATCATAAATGAGGGGAAACCTGACTCTAATCCACCCGTGGACCCGCCAACCTCGCGCTTTCTTGTACATCACCCTCGTATAATTTTAACGCCTTTTGGAACATGCCCGCGAGCTTGCGAACCTCGTGCTCAAAAGCCCCTTTGTCTGTCCAAGCCAAAGACGGGTTAAGCACTTCACGTGGCACATCCTCTACTTCGGTAGGAATCTGGAGCCCGAAGACGCCGAATGTCTCGTATTTGCTGTCGAGAAGCTCCCCAGAGTGTATGGCATCGACGATGCGTCGGGTGTACTTCAGTGGGCAGCGCTTCCCCGTGCCGAACTTGCCACCTGTCCAGCCTGTGTTGATCAACCAGCAAGATGCGTTGTGTTTGGACATGCGCTCAGCCAGCATTTCTGCGTAGCGTCCAGGTTGACCCGGCAAGGATTAGCTCAGGGTTCCCCAGGAAGAGGGAAAACCCACGTGTAACACGATTAAAGGCGCACTGTAACAGGTCGAGAATGTTGGGATCGGCTCGAGGACGCCATCTTCCGTGCCAGGCGTTTTACTACAAGCGTGACTTAGCGAGTGGCATATATGGAAGCAAAGATACACTCACGAGGTGTAGCCAGCAAGGAAGTGGTAACTTGCTTGATCGGGGGAAAGTTTACTGACAGGTGGGAGGACACCAAAGGCATCGCACGTCAACATGATAATGTTGCTCGGTTGTCTGTCCACCATGCATGGGATCTTGGCGTTTGAAATGTAGTCAATTGGGTATGCGCAGCGCGTGTTCTTTGTGATGCTAACATCGTCATAATCCGGCATGCGCGTCACAGGGTTGTACACAACGTTCTCCAGAATGGAACCGAAGCGAATGGCATTGTAAATCTCTGGCTCCTTTTCCTGCGACAGATTGATGCACTTGGCGTAGCATCCTCCCTCGTTGTTGAATACCCCTGTATCTGACCACACGTGTTCATCGTCACCGATGAGAAGGCGGTTAGGGTCAGCGGAGAGAGTCGTCTTTCCAGTTCCAGAGAGACCGAAGAACAGAGTGACATTACCCTTCTCCATTCCGACATTGGCAGATGAGTGGAGGGAGAGTTGGCCAAATTTCACGGGCTGAAGGTAGTGCATGACTGAGAAGACACCCTTCTTCATCTCTCCGGCGTACTCAGTGCCGAGAATAACCATTTCCATATGTTTGAAGTTAATCCCCACCGATGTAGTAGACGACATGCCCTTAGTGAAGCGGTTCGCAGGGAATTGGCCAGCATTGTAAATAGTGAAGTCAGGCTCTCCAAAACTTGCGAGCTCTTCCTCAGTCGGGCGGATTAACATATTGTTCTTCCGGGTTGTCAGTAGGGGACAAATATACGTAATCGTGGTTACGTACCATAAACAGAGCATGATAAGCACGAGCACAGATGACCCGGACCTTGATACGGTATTTGGGATCCCACTGAAAACAGTGAGTCGTACAAAGTCTCATGCACTTGTACGACAAGACTTACACCAGAAAAACCATCGAAGACATAGTCATTATCACGCGTATTCAAATAATCGATAGCACGCTCGCGGTTGATTTCGAACGTGTCTAAAACAACTGCTGAGACAATAAATGAATACACAATAGAAGGAAACTCACACTCGTCCATCTTGATATTCACAGAGCCCCACCATATATCATCATTACTGGTCTCCTCAAAGACAATTCGCTTGTCTTTAGGACTTCTACCGGTCTTCTTGCCTGAGAAGTTGATGAGTGCGCCAGAAGAGGAGATGATCGCGCCTTCGTTGCGGATGGCATCTTCGTACAGCTGAGCTACAGGCGCATTGCGCTTGAGCTGGATCCTGTCCATGTCAAACCCTGCCTGCGAGAAATACTCAAGGTCATGACCGATGACTGTTTGATTAATTCAGTAGATAGGAGGTATAGAAGAAGGTGCACCGATGTTTACTATAAAATTCATTGTCAGAAGCCTGAGCGTAATGTTTGTGTAAGATGTGAGGCGTCACGTAGGGTGTTTGGTGTGGATGAACTATGGTGGTGGACGAATATGAAGCCTCAAAAAATAGGTTAACAAAATTTGAAGGCAGGCGGTTTATTGTGTAGGTTTTATACCAACGGCGAGACATTGCCGAGACATCCCATAATCCCCCGATCCCCTGTCACAGCGCAGAACGGGACACCGCAAGAACAAACAGGGTCAATATCACAGATTGAACGGGCTTGATAGTAGCAACGAGAAAAAGCTAGCAAGAGGGAACCCGTAGACTGAGATAGTGTTAGCAAGCCAGCATACTGATCGTTAAACCCACGGGCGAAGCCTTCAAGGCCTAGAAACTGCTCCGTTTCCTCTGATGGAGCCCTTCTAAGTCAGTACTATGTTGGTCGATAACGTAGACCCTGACGAGGATACCAATGAGCATCACTTCCAGATGGTGCCGCCGCAGCCCAGAAGATGCCAATCAGTATTTCAGTGGGGGCCGTGCACACTGACACCGAGATATAAATTCATGGTGGAGATCAACACATGGCATGATGGAGTGAGTGTATGCACATGGTAATTGCCATGCTGTGGGCCATAATATGTACTATGCAGAATGGACCCACTTCCCTTACTAAATTTCAAAGCTGCTTCAGTCTACTGGCCGTATGACGAAGCTTTGCAAGACAGGCCTCGGTTTGAGTTGTACCGCTAGCTAGCTAGCGCCAGTTGAGCTGCAAGTAAAGTATATGACGAAAAATATTTCAGAAATTCTGAGAGTCTGAAACGAGTTGTTCAGAGTCACACGCGCGTGCCGCTATATATATATATGTTTGGAACTGGGTGCAAGTCTTCTACTCATTTCAGCTCATCTTCTTTTCCACAAGCAACATGCCTCCAGCTCTCTCAAATGCCGTGCGTTTAGGTGTCACCGATATCAAGTATCTCACTGTATTGATATCATTACAGATGACTATAAAGCGCATCCACAGGGAGGTCGCAGATGCCAAGAAGGAGGACCTAGGCCCCATTACCCTCGCACCCTCCACCGACAACCTCTTTCGCTGGGCAGGTAACATCCCTGGACCCCAAGGGAGCCCGTATGAAGGTGGCGTATTCAACATCAATATTCAACTGGCCAACGACTATCCGTGAGCAACCTCCATACCCAAACTAGCTCGTTGCTCAGGGTTCACCAATCGTTTTGTGATAGTTTCTCAGCGCCAAAGGTCACCTTTGTAACTCGGATATACCACATGAATATATCGGACAAGGGCAACATTTGCATCGATATTCTCAAACAGAACTGGTCACCTGCATTGTCCCTCTTCAAGGTCATGCTCTCCCTCTCATCTCTTCTTACCGATCCTAATCCGCGTAAGTACTGATTTCTATCTTGACCCTCTCATTGTACCTTCTGTACTTCCTTTGGACCCTACACCACGTGCGTCCATTTTGGCTGACCAATGTCCTTTGTTCCTAGAAGATCCTCTCGGTAAGTTCCCTCACCATCCTGTTCATGTTATATTTTTATGAACCACGATCGCTTTGTGCGCACACAGTTCCCTCGATCGCAACCGAATATGTTCGGAATCGCGTACAGCACGACCGCACAGCCCGGAGGTGGACAGAGCTATATGCCCGATCACCTGCATCTGCGCCGGCACCGACACCCATTGCACCAACGTCTACGTTCTCTATCCGCATCCCCGCACCCATATCTACATCCACACCCACGACCTTAACATCTACAACTCAAGCTTCCGGATCACGTAAGGGCAGATCCCGTGCCCCAACCAACCAACCTGCGCGTGGCTCGGGCTCGTCGATTGTTCTCGCTGAGACAATTGATATTTCCGACTCCGATGACGAGTTATCGCGACTACCCCTTACGCGCAAACGTCCACGCGGCGCCTCCAATGAAGTGGACATCGATCTTGTGGAGGCAGACCAGCGTGCAACCAGACGCCGACGCGCAGGTGGCGGTGGGAGTGTGGTTCCGAATGTCTCTAGAGGCTCCAGAGGAAGTGAGAGTACTGGAGAAGTCATTATCATTGATGATTAGAACTTGCGTTATAGTCTGCAATCCTCGTTCACTTCTGTTCCTACCGCATATTGATGATCTCAAGGATGTCCTGTGCTTGACCATTGACTGACTGACTAAACTTATTGAGGCAACTCATTCAAAAGCCGAATAAATTAGCTAATTCACTTGATTTTGATACTTGAATAGTGGATGATTTTTGGACAGGCTCGAAAAATGTTGATTCGGGGTTAGGGTTCGTTTTCACAAGTTTAATTGGTAAGCGTAAAATACTGTCTTAGTCAAGTCCTCGATCCTCACTTGAGAGTCTGTTCGGATATGAACTTTTGGCCAACTTATGTCGAGAAATTTACGGTGGCGCTCAGCCAAAACGCCAAGCGGAGGCACGTGATCTCGATCGTTCACCTTTTCGAGCTCGGATTCGCTGAACCTCGCAGGTCAGCGTGACAGCGTGAGTTTTCGTCGTAGTGATAGAGCAAAGAAAAAGACAATGATTCGAATCAAACGTGCGGAAAGTGAGGAACGTGTTTGCATGCGCTGGATGTAAGTAGTATGTGAACGTGGTGTTAGTGACGAGTGGGATAAGGTAGGGAGAGTGCTAGTACAGTACACTTTTTCATAATGCATGGCCCCATAATGCATAATTTTGATAATGCATCACCTTTGGGTGGGTCCCGTTGTGGGACGCGGGCAATATGCATGCGAAACACATAACACATAACGCATAAGCCTCCGGGCTGATTTATGCATTATGAGGCCGTGTTTGGGTCAGCATCAGTCACTGTCAGCACCTATACTAATGTAGTTTAGACTATCTAAAGTGCATAGCGGTGTCAAAATGTGTCTTTGTTCTCCTCTCGCATGTCCAATAAGACCCGCAAACCGCGGGAGAAGCCAGCTCCCTACAAGCAGCGCTCGCAGACAGTCACAAAGAATAAGGATGCACCTGCTACCTCAGCCAAACCTGATAAGGTCGCGACTCGAAAAAATCTCACCTTAAATGACTGGCTCGCTGTCTTCGCATACATTGATACCCATCCCCATCA
>QFEN01000193.1:1308-23454 GCA_003316125.1 Auricularia polytricha
GACGCCACGCATCACTCAGCTGATTAGCTTTGTGTAAAACATTTAACACCCAAATAATATTACCATATTAGTTGCAATGATATGGTAAGGAAATTTTCATCGCAATTTATTCCAATGAAAGCCAAGTTTTTCAACGATTTCGCCATGCATGGAAATAAAAAATTAGAAAATTCCGACAGAGTGTGAGGTGGCACATCCAACTTAATATAAATGCTGGATACCTTACTGCGCAGAAAGTTTTTGTTTTTCTGGGGGTCCACCGAGACGGTCAATCAAAGTGTTTCGTTTTCCCAGTAGCTGCAAGACGAAATTTGACGGCATCTCCCACATCAGCAATCTCTAATGCAGAATTCAGACGTTCAATTTGTACAACAGACAAATCGACAGCAGCAATGTGCATGAATCTCCAAGCTTTGTACGACATGAACACAAAAACGCTCGACGTACGATAGGTAAAGTATATCCGCAAACGATAAATGTTTCCATTTCGCTATGACTGTCAAACCTTGCTCCCATCGGGAGCAGCAACACGTTTCAAAAGGATTTGTTGGTAGTTCTCCCATGTAGCAATGAGCTGCAACAGTTTTGAGGTCTCCATTTAAGCGTCATAGTGCATCACGTACCTCTTTCTGTCTGGAGATCATGCCGTCCAGGAAAGATTGTAAAGCTATCTTGAAATCATCCACCCGCTCCTGCTCAAATCTCGCCATTTCAGATTTGATCAGCTTTGAGCACTGGTCAAATTCGTGCTTGGCGTCCAGAGCTCTACGTTCAGCCTGACCAACCGTAAGAATGTGTAGGTAACAAAAAGAGGAATGATCACACCTCTGATATTTGGCTAACGGTGTGGCTCATCCGATCCGTAGGCAGACGACCCTGAGCTCGAAGTCGTTCATGGTTTTGCTTAACACGGCGGACGTCAGAATCAGCATTTTGCCAGGCAGTGTACGTTCGCATGCGGGAGTTGAAAGCCATCTGGAAGAGAAAGTCAGATGAACCAATGTATGAAGCGACACCGGGCAACTGACTCGAACAGAGTTGATTAATCTTGAATATTCGTCCGCTAACGACCAATTAAATTATCGCTAGCAATGTAGGACAATAAACTTACCGGTAGCTAAAAGAGTCATTATGTCCTGTTGTGACTGAATGGTCTGAACTTCCTCAGCCTTATGCTGAACGTCAGCCATAGCAGCCAATGATTGCTCCAGTTGCTTCCCAATGTCAGAGAGCGACAGATCAGTGATCGCAGTGGCGAACTCCCCAGTTGCAGCAGCCAATTCTGCAACGCAATCAAACAATGTATTCACAATATATCAAAAGGCAGAGACATACCGGATCGCTGCTTCGCAACGACTTCTATTGATTTCACTAATCCACGCAGTTGTGATTCGAGGCCATCCAGATATGCACGCTGTTTATCGAACCACTGCAGGAATGTGAAGTTGACATCCGTCGTGATGAACAAGATTCAGAACGAACCTCATCGGTTTCATGAAACCGCGGACCCGCTAAGGTTTGGCCGATAGATGCCATAAGTCCTCCCCTTTCGTGCGAAATCTCAGCTTTCCTGTGTTTTATCTGCATGTCGCTCAAGCCAAGGAAAACTTAGGTAGCAGGACCGTATTACGCACGTCTAAGGAGAAAGTGTCACTTTCGAGGAACAGCTTGAGATCAGGGTCCTTTGCCAGCACCGGGTGGTTGACAATCTTTTGGATACATTTCTCGAGCGCCAGACGTCGCTGTTGTACAAATGTCTCGTCGAAACGCCCAAATGGACTTTTCTCTGGTACGGGAGGGACAACGACACCCGGGTTGTTCGTTGAAAGGGTTTCGTATAGCCATAGGAAGTCTGAATACCGACGTAGCACAGAGAATATCGGCTTCTGGAAAAGCGGAGAGTTCGTCTAGGAGGCTCATTAAGTAATGTTATCAGCAGCACGAAACAAAAGCAGCTCACTCGTGTATGCACTGTATACATGGTGAACGACCGAATGGGGTCACCCACGCGCTGAGGATCGTCGACAGAAATGACGAAGATAGGAGCTGATGAATCGCTGCTCCTAGCGGGCGAACTTGCCAGCTGCTGCACGATAGGTACAGTGGTTCATAATTCATCAGGCAGATACTCACCTGAGGAGAGTTTATCCTGTCTATGCCCTTGAATTTGGCAGATTGGCCAATTGGCTTGTCATCATCGTCTTCCTCATCGGCTGTGGTATTTACGACAGGCGAATGGACAGGTGGCAATGGGTCGTTCGCCCCCCAGTCAGACTGCCAACCTTGCTGAGAGTCCGCTTCTACTGCAACACTTGCAAAGGATTGCTCAATCACTGGCGAAAAACTCCGCTCCAGCGGCGAGACAACAGCACGCTCTGGGCTGTCAAAAGGAGTGGCAACTTCGGGAGGGGAAAGAGCTGTAGTAAATGATGGGGATGGCTCCTTGTGAGGTGGTGTTACCGCTCTGACAGGCTTGTCATCATCAGGAGCGGGCGATTCTGATTTGACTTCGGAGACCATCGTGGCCATGTGGTCTTCCGCGCTAGATGTATATATACTGAAGCCTGGTGTACGTGGGGAGGTAGCATCTGTCGGCGCTGTGCTATGCCCATCATCATGATCCTCCGAGTCGGCAGTCACTGCGGCCGCATCTAGTGGGTCAGCTAAACTCAGGCTGTTCTGGTCGCTGTGCCCGCGGTCGCCTGTTACATACGAGGCAGTCGTAGGTGTTGCGCTAGTACTGCGCTCTGGCTCGTCCTCGAAGCCGGTCCTGTAGTAGTCGATATCATGATGCGTTGGCCCTGGCTCAGTATGCGAGAAACTAGACCATGGATCTGGTGAAGATGAACGTTTGGCGAACGGGTCTTCGAATGGATTTTCTTCGAGGACGTTCCGAGAGGGTGCAAGAAGGTCGTCAAAACTGTCCATAGAATGATATACGAAGGACTGAGAATGGGTGACGCCTGGAGCTCGGAGTTTTAGCACATATGCTTGATCAAGTCACGTTCAATGCACTTTAACAAGTAGTACAGGACCCCAATGTAATCGATATCACTCGTCACATAGTTATTCCAGCTACATACAACGTCAAGATCATAAGTAGTCCTACTCATATGGCATTCCCCCGACAGCATTTCCAAGAGATACCCAATTAGCAAGCACACTATTGGCGAAAGCTTGCTCGTCGTGAGCCAGATTCTGCACCAACTTGCTGAGCAAAGCATTCTCCTTATTGTGCAGCACCACACGAAGCTCATGCCACATCCTAGGTAGCTTTAACAACCACAACAAATGGTAGTCGTAAAACACTCACGAAGCACGAATGAACACTCTTCGGTTCATCAGTGTAGAGATAGTCGCTTGGTCTTTCTCTATTAGACCAACAACCCGATCAGCGTCCTCCTGCCAGCCGTCCTTCTGAGCAGCCTTGATACCCTCGAGTTTCATCGAATTCGAATCAACTCGTTTCTTCAACCGTTCGACGTTGTCGACAGACAGACGGTCGCGGCGGACGAAAAGATCTCGCATCGCAATATACAGATCTCTTTGACACTGTATCATCGAGAATAAACGCATCAATAACCCACTGACAATTCGCTTACCTTCAGCGCCTCCAACGTCGAGTAGAGCAACGCATTCGTCTGAAGTGAAGTGTTCAACAAGCAGAGAGACTAGATAAGCTAATAGACTGACTCGTTGTTCCAGCAAATCAGATTGCTGTTGTGCATGGGAAGCAACATGTGCAATCCCCTGTCGCACACCGTCACACAATTCGCACTCATCTCCCCTCCAACACCGTTCGTTCACTTCAACGACGGCCCTCAGAACATTGGTCAGCCGGGCCAGGTCTGCCTGATCATCCGATTCAATGACATCGGAAGACGCAGTGCGCGAGGACGGCATTGATAAAGACCCAGCCAACGACGTTGTTGAGGAAGCGGGTCCAGGTACATGATCATGGTCATGGTCAGCCGGAGGAGAATGATGGGAGGAGAAGAAAGGGAATGTGAAGTGAGCCGGTAAATAGGTACGCCTGAGACTTGGAGGGATCCGTACCGCAGCTGACTCGCGTCTCTTTATTATGCGTTCTGCTAATACGCATATTCTCTGCCACTGCTCTATCAATGGATTGATCTTTCCCCGCACGAAACTTGAGAACTCTTAAGCGGACAGTCGTGGTAATGAAAATGTTGCACATACGCAAGCTTGTCTTCGAGGTCACTTGGGACGGTGATTTCTTCTATCCTATCAATTCGCTTGCTCGCGGATTCTTCTTCCAGCGATACGGCGGTGTGCTTCCGCCAGTTCTCGAAGGAAGATTCCGAAAGGAACGTCGCAAGGAGACCGTCTTCCTTGATCACTGGATGATTTCTGAACAACCTTTATTCCCAGTAAACTGAATAAGGGCGGTAGGCACATACATCACAGCGTTCAGAAACCTCGCAAGACCTTTCCTGTTACAAGCATTTCAAATGTCTTGACTAGTCATCATCATGTTTCCACACCTTCGTTGCTCAATAAATGCAGCGTCGGCTTCAATCCACATGAGAACCAAACCAGAGATACAGAACACAAGACTTACGCTGCACACGCTTTGGCGGAAGACCAGGTAACAGACGGAAAGGGTATCGTCGCACCAAGCAGTCCCATAAAAACGCAAACTCCGAATACCGGCGATGAACAGGTGTGCCGTGCTAGGTATCGTATAGTATCAGTGCATTGAAAATGGATATGGGAGTGTTCTCCTACTTCAGTGATAATCTCATACACCGTATACCGATTCAGGATGAACCCCTGCTGCCCTTGTATAGTCACGTCCACAGTTTCTTGTGTCTTCCACCACTCCTTCGGAAGCCCCGACCCTGCCAAACTCGATGCGGCTCCGCCATTGATTGTCGTCGCACTACGAGGGGTAGCGAAGTCAGACCCTCCCCCATTACTTCCAAATCGAGGTGCGCTCCATGGGTCCAAAGTGGCCTGTCTGTAGGTTGGGTATGGAGAAGAGAAAGCCGACGTGCTCGGTTGTAAGGTATCAAGGTTGAGAAATGGTTCGGGTAAATTGTTTTCGGCAGCGAGGGCGGCCACTTGTTCCACGCTGATGTCTACGCGAGCCCACCTATGTATTGATGTAACTCATGATTGAATAAACGAATCACGCACCTTTGCCGGACTGAGCAAGCGCCAATAATGCAAGTGCCACGAAGAATTCCAGCTTGGACACCCTTGGTCGAGAGCTTACGAGGTTCACGATCTGACCCGGGATAAGCATCATGTCCCACCGCTAACCACTGCATTGCTCACTTTGTCCACAGTCGTCGCAGGCAATCCAGACGTCGACAAAACGCGGGACAATGCATTTACGGATGTCTCTCCAGAGTTTGTTGCATCTACGACTGCAAATGCCCTGTTGTATGAATTTGGGACAGTCGCTTCCGCTGTCCAACCGTCACTGGTCAGACGCAGCCAGAAGGCTTGTGTTCGAATTCGCACCTAATACTGAGCTAAGAGCAGACGTTACACTTGGTATAGGCTGCGGGGAAGGTGAAGGCGCAGCGCTCCACGGATCGTCATAAATTGAGGCAGCCAGCGGATTCTCGTCGACAAAACTGCCTCCAAGACCGTTGACAGGTGCGGAAGCATATCGTTGGGCTGGCCGCGGTGCGTTGAACATCCTAGCTGCAGCAAATTGAAGATGATCGTAATGCGGATTCAGCAGTTATGAACGAATGAACTTCAAACAGTCAAGGTCACCAAACAAGACTGCCGCATGTTTGCAGCACCGTGATCAACCGGTCGGCCAATAATCTTCAACTGATTGAAAATCTCAACCCGAAGCCAACTACGATACACGCGCGCTCATCTAATGTATTCATTAATCGGTAACTTGCCAGCACGATGAGCGACGTCCACGAACAGTCGGAGGACCAAAGCTATCGGCTAGTGTTCTATCTCCTTCCGTCGCCACAGCTCCGAGTCTGACCCACATGATTAATAGTACTGTACAACTTGAAGGACCAACATAAGTACCAAACCGTCAATCGAAGTAATAGGAAGCCAAATAGATTATCGTCTATGTACAAAATCCCGTCGTCCATGCTACTGTTGCGCCAACCACATACCCTGTCTCACGATACTTCAGCAATCTCTTTTGCTGCAAAGTGCAGTGTCCACGATGACAACAAGCGCTTCGCATTGATCGTCTCTCCATCCAGCCTGCATATCGCGTCAGTAACACTCGGTTGCAAAAATTCAAAATAACCACTTACCCAGGCGTACCATATGTCAATGGCGTCATGTACAAGAACATCAAAAACAGGATGAATGTGAACACGCCCACCACCACAGGCCCTTTCATACCAAGATCAGCGTACTCCGATTTGCGCATTTTCGTCCACCGTCCTACGATACTAATCGGGTAATTGACCGTATCAGAAAGGACAAAGCTAAGAACGGAGCCCGCAAGGAGTGCAGACGCGAGATGTGACGGGAGGTAGTGGTGGATGAAGAGCTGTCGACTCATAAGGAAGAAGGGGAGGTAGTGTACGGCCCAAATCAGGAGAAAGAATCCAGCAGAGTTCCATAGGCGACCACGGGCAGCTAAACCACAAATCAATATATTATTCGCTTAGAGAAAGTGTCTACCGACCCTCAGGAATGGGTTCAATACCACGACGACGGGCAAGCAGGTCAGCACCCATAATACCAACGTAAATGGACAGTGCAATGACGCACGTCCACCAGCCAACGATGTTGCCAATAAGATAGATCTGTTTTTGAGCGTCGTTTTCTGTCCAAAAACTGATCCCGCTGATGAGGAAAGGCCAGTTAATCGGACCGCTGGCATAGGGGTGTGATGAAGTGAGTCCCGCATTGTGCTGGAGCATCAACAACTGCAGCTCAGCGAATTTCTTAAAGAAGCTAATTTTCTTGGGTTCCTTGCGGACTTGATCGACAGAGAGACCTTCGGAACCTAAATGAAGGTCATTATAACGTATCCACCTCGTCAAAAATTTGCTAACTTTCAGTCGAGATCACTTGGTCGACAAACCAAGTAGCGCTCTTCTCCGTGGGGTTCTTGTTACCGTTGATCTCCTGTTGCTTGAAAGCCCATTCAGGCAATTGTTTAGAGTGAGTCCACATGGACACCCTGGTGGTGCCATGCACAAGTCTGAAGTGGCTCGATTTACTCTTCCATGGATCCTCAGAGTCGCCGTCGATAATATTCAAGTAGAACAGGGTATCATTGTGTCGTGAGTGATCGTCTTTAGGCCATGTGGTGAATTCTTGGTTGGTCGGCATAAGTGAGGAAGCGACGTCGTGAGTAAGTAAAAGTGTCTGTGTATTGACATGCAAAAGTTGGATGACATCTTCGTGCCGGACAATGCGACCGCGGCCAGCCTCAGGAAGGGCTTTTGTGGGGATGATCTGCCAGTGATTGTTGACATCATCATGTCCATAGCCGGTGACCTGCTGTCCTTGACTACTGATGCGACCGTCGTCGTACTGCAAAGGGTAGCGGTCGGGATGCGAGTGCAAGTAAACTTTTGTGTCCTTGTGTTTCATAGTGACAACGTCATAGTAATGAAGCTCTGCAAAACTGAGGTTAGTAGAAAAGAAGACTTGATACAGCTAGCTCCAGACCTTGGCTATTCATCAATAGTTCATTACCAATAAGTGTCTCCTGAAATGCAGGGCTCATAAAAGAGTCACCAGTTCCAGAACGCGTGAGAACGGCAAAATGCACGTAGAAGAATGATAAGTAAATTATGAAGGGGACGACGATGAGGCCTATTGCTCTTGCCATGAAGTGCTTCCAGAAATGTTCCTTAAGATTCTAGTAAATTACATGCGCAGGACGTTGAGGAGATGAAGCCTACCATTGTAAGGCCTTTCTTATGGTCCAAGATGTCCCACAGGTCAACGCAAACAGCGATGCCAATAGTGGCTACAGTCAGGACACCGTTGACTTTCGAACCCCAGGTGCAAGCCATAAAGAAGCCAGTAGCGATCAACCAGCTCCACCATTCAACCGTGAATTCCCTAGGATGGAGGACGTATCAAATCACGGTATCTTAGAAAACGACTATAACATACCAGTATCGGAGTTTGCGGAATCGGATGTATGAATAGATTGTAAGTGACATGAAGAAGATCAATGTCGCGTCCAGGAGAATCAATCGTGACTGTGCAATGTGCGCGTTGTCTGTGGGGACGCGTTAGACACAGACAATGGGTTTACTGAGGTCACGCTTACCAAAGAGAATGATACAGGCGGAGAAGGCAGCAATGATGGTAGAGTAGCCAGATTCCTTCATAATTGCGTACACCACTGGGACTGTGAGACTTCCAAGAATCGCAGGTAAAGCACGCATGCCAACATATGGTACATGATTGTCAGTGTAGTTGTCCCCGATGTTTTCGAATGTAAAGTGACCGTCGAACCCGACGAACCAGCCAGCAAGTCCGAATAACAGTTTCGCGAAAGGGGGGTGCACGTCGAAGTAGTACTCGCGAGTGAGATAAAAGGAGGCGAACTTCCCAAAGTGCACCTCATCAAAGCTGCGTACGTGTCAGGCTAGGGACCAGATCTAGGAATAAAAGTTGGCGCTTACACCACTTGATCTGGTTGATTTATCTTGTAGAAACGAAGCGCAAATGCTATTGCCGTCAGCACACCCACCATCGCAGCACTTGCTTGTGGAGTATCTAAAACCCGTTCAAATGTACTGCGGGAGTTCTGTATAACGAAAAAGCATTGGGCATTGAAGACTGCAGCAGGGAGCAACATACGGGATTTTGATATATGGCGTGGACGTGGTCATCATCATCCTGGTCGTAGTTGCCAGCGGTTGAAGCAGCAGCGACCTTTATTCTCTGGCGTGGTTTTGAAGGACTCGCCATTGTAGAAGGTCACGGTTGACTGTTAACTTGAACAGTGGTTGAATCAAGGTTTTGGCAATTTGTCTGAGTTGTTGTTGGCGCAGCCAGAATTGTCACGTGTCAGGTCTTCAGGCAAACACAAAGTCTCTGATTAATTATCGGGCTCATCCCACAACTCAAGAAGCATGAGCGACACCGTGACTCTCCATCATTACTGGTCAGTTTGCCCTCGACGCTGGTCTGGGCAATGATTTTTAATTGCCACAAGACGGAATCGTGCAATACAGCATGTGTGACATATACTTTATGGCGCTGGGTGGCATATCATAGTACCCCATTACGTTGCTTATTCGACAAACAGCCCTGATGATCATTGAATCACGAGTCTCATTGTAGATGGTGATCGCCGGTTTTATATTCAACGTAACCTGTATAATGTCTCAATGTCATTTGATGGTGTGGGTCAAGCGTCGCTTACAAGGTTGACCACTCATCTATGCTCGCTGGGTACGTCCAACCAGCTCTAAGAGCATATCCTCTATGCGTTTCTGCCTATCCTCCATCCGATTCATACGTTCGAACCATTGAACCATACTTCCATCCTCAAAGCTGTCCTCCTCGGCCTCTTTAGCAGTTTCCGGTCGGGTGCTCTCCTGCAGGCTGGTAGAGAGCGGTCCAGGACCATTAAGTATTTCTTGACACGTATTAATCACCGGCCAAGGAGGCCTGCGCTGAACAATAGGTATCGGATCGGGGAAGTCGGCCGGACGCCTCACAGATCGCATTGACGCCAGCCTGCGGCGGCTGGCCGGGCCATAACTAATGAGGGGTGCTGAAGTAGACTGCGGAACTCCCTCCTTTGGGACTTCATTTTCATCGTCCATTATTAAAGGTTGGAAGACCTGTGCGAGTGGACTGATGCTTTGCGTCACATCGGCGCGACTTATTTGTGAGTTGACACGTCGATGGAGAGCCGAGGCACCAGACGACTGGGATGCTTGGTGTGTTAGAGGCCCGAGCTGTTGTGGTAATGGCGGCTGGGCGTGTGTCGATGACAGTTCGTGTTGTGATCGAGGCGGGGGTTGTAGCTGGGGCTGCGGTTCCTTGAGAGAGCGAGTAGGACGAAGCGAAGTCCGGTGGTCTGACTTTCGAGAAAGACGCCTTTGAGCCATGGCACCTGCTTGGGGAAGTTCACCGTAGTCCCGGGTATCCAATGCGCTATTATCCATTTCTTCTTCCACTTCAAAGATCTGAAAAAACCACATCAGAGAAGCTTCACAGGGCCAAGGAAAGCTTACTCACGATATCAATAGTGCTCCCTGAACCCACCAAACCCTCGAAAAGTGCTGCAATGACGTTCATATTTAAGTGAAATGGAATGGTTGTCCATAAAAGTTAACGCAACTTACACATCCGTTTCAAAGGACGTGGTAATGTATCCAAAACCGTCTCCGCCGCAGAAGTGATAGTTTCATAAAACCCATTCGAGCCATTCTTTTTAGACTGGCCTTCATGGACGGTCAATAAAGTGAATGGATGACAGCGGCTCCAATCACTCACGTTCATACCAAGCAATCATGAGCAGGATGGGGAAGTTCGTGGCTCTGATACAAGCATTCAGTGGACGAAGGGTAGTAAGGTAGATGATCGCAGACCTGATCATGAAAACGTTGACCTAGGTCTCATTCAAGCTGCTAATTATAAGATATGGGCTCCGGGACTCACCTTGTGAAACCACCTCGGTGACAGCACATAGCTTGAAGGAAGTAGAATGCAAAGAGCCAGTAGGTTTATCGGAGGCTGATATGAAAATAACGAGTCGGCCTTGACGCTAGTTGCAGGGTATCAAGAGGCATCCAAGCAAAACTTCAAATGACACTTGCCCTTCAATCGTCGACACGGCCCTTCTGAACATTGCCTACGTCAAAAGATGGAATCAATAACTTGTATATGATCGTGCTTGAATATCTTACTTCAGCTGCAGCGTCCTCGTTGATCCTTGCGAAGGTATTTGACAGAATCTACGTGATTGTGTTGGTGTCTCAACGACTCAAGCTCGCCATTTTGTGAACTTACAGAAACAAGAACTAGAGACAATAGTTAACAAAGTCCATACGAGTGGCGAATACAGCTCACCAGTCAGTAATAGTGTATTACTCAGACATGCATAAGTGATCATAAGGATAGGTCCGAACACAAAGTCGAATTCAACTGACGAGATAAAATATGTTATTGAGATTCAACGAAGAGGGAGAGCTTACAGGCTTTGTCAAAACCACTAGCATCGAGACCGAACCACAAATCAAGCATCCACCACGCAATTGTCCTATAGAAAATTACTGACTATTGTGATATTCAATAGCTGCACGCTTACCCCGCCGAATACCTAACGAGAAACACTCAATATAGTTAGCCCCATCTGACAAATGATGATACGGACCGGGCATGATTTCGGCTCAACCTGGACGAGCCAAAATCAACACGAGTGACATCATAAAGACAACTGCACTCACGTCCAAAGAGCATACAGGAACCCACAAAAACAGAATGCGGCGATCAGCATCAGAGCAACAAACTGCATTATCATTGCACGTAGCGATAAAACCATCAAGTTATTTTTGAGCGTGACGAAGGCAAGTCTAAACAACATGTGTCAGTCTTTCTAGGCCTACTAATGGTCTAAAGTAGTACCTTGGGAACATTAAGGATGCGATGACAGCTAGAAAGTCAATTCCAAGGTCCTGGGCCCAATGTTCTGCATGTACAATCTGTTATCCAGAACGAGTGCGGGCGACAGAAGATTGACCCACTGTGCCCGTACACGCCGTACAGTCTGAAGAATGCGTAGACGCAGTATGTCGTCACTAAAGATGATTGTGAGCAAGTCACACAGCACGTCATTACTTGGTCTACCGAATGCTAGGTCAAAGCCATTCTTTGAAGTTGTCAACCACAGGAAATATCTATGGTGGTTTTGCTCACCCAAGTGCCCTTAAAATATACTTCAGTCGCATGAGTGGATCCGCTCGAGCTCATGAGCGCATAGATCTACCTGTGATTCCATGCTCCTGCATGGTTGCAAGCTTTTCCAACGCGAAACCAAGGCCATATATCATAAACAATGTTTCAGGGATGTTGATTTTGGAGGGTTCATTTAATTCAATAGCAACCACAAAAAGGATGAATAAGACGAGAAAGCTAGGAGGGAATCGATTTAGTACGAAAAAAACATACTTATCGCGCCTTACTTGAAGTAGTCCAAGACAGAGCGGATAGCAGGGACTTTGAGTCTGTAACAGATGAGTTTCAATTTGTGACAAAAGAGGTGATACAAACCGGTAATGGTCCAACAAAGGTGCTTTGTGTGGATCATAGAAATGAATGGGCTTGTGTTTGTACGTCTGCATCGCAATTCAGCGCTGGTGAAGTATGGCAAAGTACGATGGCCCACATCGGATAATATTGAATGACTACTTTCCGCCTGGTATACACATTTCCCGCTACGCGGGAATATATCAGCATGGAAGACGACGCATAGAGGATGGACATACATCCAGATAGCATCAATAACTTTTTGGCATGGGGAGCTTTTGATGAAGCGCCTTGCCTTGCAGATGATGGCCATCTCAATTGCATTGCCAATGCGCTCCTCGAGATCGTCATCGCGTTCCTCCCTCGCCAGTTCAACGATACGAGGGTCAGCACCTGACCAGACTTGCCATTTAGTCGTCAGCACAAGTGCCATATTCAGCATACTGCTTCCGTTGTCTCTTAGGCAACGAATAGCAAGTATCTCGCATAGCATGGCGCGAGATGAGGACAGCGGTCCTGTGGTCAAGTTCTTCTGGTCACGTATAAAATAGACACGGTTGAGAAGAAAACAAAACACGACGGATTTGTTTCCAGCCCGCTGGATCGCGTTGTACTTCTCCTCTAGGGGACGAACGAGAGTGTAGGTCAAATCAGGTCCAGTTAACTACCCCCGTCCAAGTCAGAACCTAGTCTTTAGCAGAGGCAAGTGAACACTGACTGCCTCGAGCGTCAGGGGCGTATCTGTACACATTTTCAATATAGCACTTTAGTATTGAACTTGACTTGCCTATATAGTGCTGTTATCGTATGAGTGTTAGGAAAGGGTTCGCTGGAAGGTATAAAGAAGCATACTATGACGTCCTACGGCGCAAATGTCAGTAGACTCCGCTATAGAGATGATGCATTAATGCATACCCCACGGATCATATGAATGATGGGCCAAACCACGACATCTTCATGAGCCAGCAAGGGCTGGGTTTCCGGATGAACTTCTGCCATGGTATGATGTTAGCTTGACATGAGGGAGGATGCCAAGAAGGTATCTGCCACATTTTGAGCTCCGACACGCAAGTGGCAGCACGCGTCTCACCGCGCGAACGCGACTCCCACCGACGCCAGATATTGACCGTGACCACCAGAGCCTGACTCTGCATGCAGGCCGTACAACGAAACATAGGGCAGTCGCCCCAGGTAAAAATTTATAATGCTGTTTATTCGTCGGTTCAGGTTAGTTGCCACCGTTTTCTTGTGCTAGTGTGAGCTGACACGGTCGCGTCACGCTGTAGGTTTATGAGTGTATGGTCCGAGGCATCGCTGTGATGCGCAGACGCGGTGATTCGTTTGTCAATGCTACTCAGATTCTCAAGGTCGCAGGTATCGAGAAGGGTAGGCGCACTAAGATCCTCGAGAAGGAAATCCTGCCAGGTAAGCATGAAATTGTCCAGGGTGGGTACGGGAAATATCAAGGAACATGGTTCGCGCAATCATTATATTTTAATTCGGCCGTATGGACTGAATATATCATGTTGTCAGGATTCCACTGGAGCGAGGCCGCGACATTGCTGCGCAGTATGGTGTTGCCCCTCTACTCGTCCCTTTGTTCGATTTCACACCAAGCACAAACACCCTTGGGTCGCTCCCGACGGTACCCTCAACCGCATCTCCGCGACCTCTCTCTGCTGCCTCATCCTTCCCAAATCTTAGTACTTCTGGAGGCTACTCACAATCGGGTCTAGCCCCACCTCCCATCATGCCAGGTTCTGCCCTTCGCCTCTTGAACCAGGGGCGTGCCCAAGGCTTATTTACACCATCCACATCTTCTCTTGCTCCAACTAGACAATCGACATACTCTTCGACACCATACCAGAGTGGCTACGCGCAGTCACCATCCTCTGGAGGAGTGTCCCCAACGCCACCCCCAATTCAGTCCTTGAAACGAGCCCGGTCTGATTCTGAAGTAGTCCCAATTACGCAACAGTCTGCTCCTGCCCAAAGATCTTCACACCCATTGTTGGAAGCACCAGATATACAAATATCCGACCGATCCCGTCCGCCTTCTGTTGCAACTCAAGCCAACGATGAAGATGGTCCGTCCCCTGCGAAACGCGCTCGTAAAGAGCACACCCCACAACCAGACGTATCCCAAGTCTCTCGCAGAACGTTGTCTAGCGCATCGATCATGTCACAGTCAATGGCAGCTCTCCCTCCAACTCGTCCACTTTCACGCGCCAACGTGGGTTCGCCACATCCGAACAATGCCGTCTCGCGTCCACCGAGTATATCAACATTTGCAAGTGGGAAGATGATCAACGGTGCCGACGTTGACGGTACTGGTCTTCGCTTCTCCACTAAACCTCATACTCTCCGCGATCCCTCTGCTCTTCGAGACGCCCGTCGTGCTAGGCTTATTGCTGCTATTTGTCGACAAGATGACCCCGCGCCCGTACTCGACCTTCTGCGCGAATTGACACCAGACATATCTTCTCCAATTGATGTTGATACCATCCTAGACGACAAGGGCCACACTGCTCTGCACCTTGCTGCGAGCATGGGCCGGCAGCAGACTGTTTCTCAACTCATCTCAGCTGGCGCGGACATCCACCGTGGCAACTTTGTTGGCGAAACACCACTCATGCGTGCATCCATTGACACGCACAACCTCGACCAACAATGCTTCAATGTCCTTATCACCTCTCTGCACCCCTCCATTCGCACGCTTGACACATCAAGAAAATCTGTGTTGCACCACATCATGTACCTAGCGGGTATACAAGGACGCGCGGTCTGTGCGCGATATTACCTCGATCAGATCTTCTTGTGGATAGCACAGAATCAGGGTGGCGATTTTAAGTCCCTCGTAGACTTGCAAGATGAGTACGGAGACACGGTTCTCAATATCGCTGCGCGTGTAGGCAACAGGGCTTTGGTGAGAACGCTCCTCGATGTTGGGGCCAATCGAGTATTGCCAAATAAACTGGGTCTACGGCCTGGTGACTTTGGCGTTGAGGTCGAGGTATGTCACGTGAATTCAGTGTACGTGACATCGGTGTTGAATTCGGTTCTCCCAGGAGCTCAATGGCAGTGCACGAGCGGAGGACGTGCTTGCATCATTACGTTCTGGACCTTCAGCGCCTATCCAGAAGAGCCAGGACATAGTTGCAGGTACGGCTCACGTGTATTATACTTCAATGGCACTTTGATGTCTTTCCCTAGATATGACGTCGATGATCCAAGAGCTTAGTACAGAATTCTCCACTGAGATCAAAGCAAAACAAGATTCACTCGATGTGACCCAAGCTCACCTTCGGGCAGCTACACGCGAGCTTTCCGAACAGCGGAAGCAAATACAGCTGTGGCAAAGCCGGTGTGGGGAGCTTGATAAAGTCCATCAGCGGATACGGAATCTTGAGAAGGCCTTCGCGGACGAAGATCACTTCGACTGGACAGGTCGGACAGATCTGGCGGGCAGGGATGGGCGCGAGACGGCAGGGCCTTCTTTCCAATGGCGTGGACCCAGCTCGACGATGACGGGGATGCCAGGATCTATGGATATTTCGTTTAGCGTGGAACCAGAGCCGCCATCACCTACCGGTGATTCCGTCTTAACCTTGATACGACTACGACGGTTGAGACGCTGGCACCTGAGGATGGAAGATCTCATGCAGTTGAGACTAAAATCTTTACAGGGCGCGAGCGCTGAGAAGGAATATCAGTGTAAGAAGGTTGTTGCGCTGTGCACAGGTATTCCTATCGATAAAGTGGAGGATGTGAGTGGCTTGATGGTGGGGAGTGTACGATGTTTATTTACGGGTATGAAATTTTCTTGTCTAGATGCTGGAAAATCTTGTGGTAGCGGTCGAGAGCGAGGCACAGGTTGTGGATATAGTTCGCGTGGCTGGATTCATGCAGAAGGTGAGTCCCGCCTACCCTGATTCAGGGTAGCTCATTGACTCCAATTCAATTCAATTGCAGGTCAGGGATGGACTTATATAATCTCATTTATTGGCTCGGATCGAGAAGATCCGTGTCTCAACCGAACACTATGCTGCTCATCACATCCGTATAATACGCACTGCCAGTTGGGTCAGCCCGCATTTGTATCTCTCAGTAACAATTATTATCACGAACGAAGCATTATTACACTGGGACATCCTCTGGAGCAAATAATTGGAAATTGCGATTGTAGGTACCGGAGGCGAGCAACTCTCCATCGCTTGTCAAGTCCACAGACATGACCTTGCCCGAATCTGTCGTTAGCGTGCGGAGTAGCTGCCAATCGTCTGCGCTCCACAACTTCACGTAGCCATCGTATCCGGAGCTGGCCAGATACAGCCCTGAGCGGTATTTCCACTCCTGGAGGTCATCCTCAGCGTCGTGACTTTTGTCTGCATCTCCATCGTGAGTAATGCCGTTCATAGGGACATCAGCAGATTCAGCTTTGGGCTTGAATGGTGGGAGCGCATCAGCACGGAAGAAACGGACGTCGGACACATTGGAGACATGTGCGGGGATGGTGTACAGGGCTTTCAGAGAGCGCATGTCCCATATCCGAATTGTGTCGTCGCCAGCGCCGGTGGCGATTTGATATCTATCCGAAAATCGTCATCAAGATGGGCAAAAAGCTGTTAGAGACAACCCACCCGTTTGGAGAGAAATCGATTCCGAAGATACCTTGGACGTGACCGTCGAGTACCATCGCTGTGCGTCCTGTCCGCAGGTCCCATACTCGTCCAATGGCATCTAGGCCCCTAGATGATCCTGTTATTCAAGGTAAAATGTGTTGTAGATGCATGAACTCACCCCGAGGCAATCAGTGCACCATCACCTTGGAACTCAACAGCATACACTTCCTTGGAGTGGCCTTCTTGGAGGAGCAATTCTTTCGAGGAGTTCACATCCCATAACCGCCAAGTGGTGTCGAAGCTGGCGGAAGCGACATAATTACCAGAAGGATGAAATGCTACACGACAGATGCGATCTGCATGTCCCTTCATTACAGAAAGTGGGGCATCACTGGTAAAGGATGAGGTTCCAGTGCGAAGAAAATCATTACAGCAAGATTCACCTATTCAGAGACCATAGATTGACACACATATCTCCTGCACCTGACACCAAATTCACCAATCCCTCTCCTTGCGTTAATGTTGCTTGCGGATGCCACGCAACACCACCAACACGATCACCGTGACCTGAGGATATTATGAGCATGAGAAAGCGCTATTAGAGCATTGAACACTGACCTCTGAGCGTGCGTATGGTTGTGCATGCAGGCACGTTCCACAACTTGACAGTGCCGGACCAGCTACCTGTGGCTAAAATTTTATTATTGGGTGCAAAACGCACTTGCGATATGGGGCGCTCGTCGCCAATTTGTGAACCAATATTGCTAAACCGCTGCGGGCACTAATGAGCAATGATATCCTGATGGTTCCGTATCATTTACCTTGACCCCTGCGAAAACCTTCTTCCGTATGTCGATTATGCGCCCTAATGGTATTTTGCTGTCTATTCGCTGCTGGGCGACGCGCTTTTGAGCTCTGCAAAGGACATAACAGGGATATTGTAAGCACCTTACTGAAATCACCTATCGGTAGGTAAATCCAACCTGGGCAGAGAAAATTCTACAAGATTCCTTCGAGATTGGAGAAGCTCTAGAGAGCCTTCAGTGTAAAACTCTTCCTGTAACCCGTGTCAGCAATCGCTCCATCAAGTAAAAACTGGGGACTACATACTCCCTCTTCTTCGCTTTCTTCGGAGGATGCCTCTTCCATTTGGTGGTCATCGCCTCTTGCCGCATTTATTTGTGAAAGGACATATATTAGTCGGTCTCGTCGATCTGCTGCCTAATTACAGTCAATCTTAAACGATGAATGTATGCATGTGTGAAAACTCACTCGTTCACCAAAAAGTGTGATAGGTTCTCCAATTTCTCGTAGCCTTGCTTTGACCTTATTGTCGTCCGTTGGTACGGCCAAATTGCGCGCCTTCTTCTTTCGCTCGAGCTCATCGAGGATGACCTTGTTCTCCATCCGGGCCCGCTCTGAGCCCAGATAGTTTCCATCGTCCATCAACGAGTCATATGTGAGGTCTGCCATGATGGAATGGAAGGGCCTGGCACGTGGTTCTGGCGAAGAACAGATTTGGACGAACCTGTTGAGAAGCGTTGTTTGGCAAGAGCTTTGGATCCAAACAACAGCTCCCACTCGCGCCCCGCATACATCCTCGCGCGCAGACAGCCACGTGTAGTTTTTCACAGTAGCAATGCATATGGTTCCATAGAAACATGTTTTCACTGCCAACAAACCTGACTGAATCGTACAATAACAAGTACTTTTTTCATGTTTCACAGTCTAATCATGACTACCAATAGACACTAGCACCCGAAACTGAATGGCATCGTGGTCCAGGCCTCGTTTAGTGTGCTTTTCGCTGTACATAATCGTGGTTTGCTTGCATTCGCGTACTAAATTTAATCTTGGGAAGGTTTGCGTACCTTCCATAACAACACAAGCTCGGTGTTCCGAGACATCTTTTACGTTCTCCATTTCGTTGTGTTTGTTTTTTCTACCACGACTTCTAGCCACAGTGGTTGTACTTCCACCACTTTCCTTTGACCATCATGAGCCAACGCCAGTCTGAAGAGACTCTAGCTTCAGTCAGCTCAAACACTAGTGGTGGCAGCTCTACCCAGGCTACCCAACTTTCAGCATCACCGTCAGGCCAGCAACGGTCTAGTTCTCCTGCTTCCACCAGTTCGACGAACAAGAGGAGAGGCGACGACTACGTTTATTTCGAGCGGAGCACTGATAGCTTTTCATCTGATGCCGTATCTCGTGCAACTGCAGCAAAGCTAAAGCTTGAATCTTACTACAAACTCGCTGTTGATGCCGCGATCGAACGCAATGGGAGGTACGCAAGTCGGTCGCTTGTTCGTTTCCTCAGTTGACGGTCACCGATGCCACTTGCAGGCGCACAGAACTCGAGCACAGACTTAATCAAGCCATGATACCTAATGAGTCGAAGGAACGCGAAATTCGCAAGTATCGCAAGCTGGAGTCGCAGCATCTACGATTGCGTCGGACAAAGATTCGCCTTACGGACTTTCGCACAATAAAAGTCATTGGGAAGGGCGCGTTTGGCGAGGTATGTCTGGCTCCTCGCTGAATCGTTCTCTGCACTCACCATTTGATTAACGCGTAGGTGAGACTGGTCCAGAAGGTAGATACAGGGAAAGTCTATGCTATGAAGACCCTCCAAAAGGCCGAGATGTTGAAGCGAGATCAGGTCTGTAGGCGCAATCCATGTCTATAGCCTTGTGCTGATGTAATGGTTTTATAGCTTGCTCATATTCGCGCTGAGCGTGACTTGCTCGCCGAATCTACCTCGCCATGGGTTGTTCAACTCTTTTATTCCTTCCAGGATCCACTATACTTATACCTCATCATGGAGTTTCTTCCTGGAGGCGACTTAATGACCATGCTCATGAAATACGATGTTTTCTCAGAAGATGTGACGCGGTTCTACATGGCGGAGTGCATTCTTGCTATTGAGGCTGTTCATGACCTCGGCTACATTCATCGGTGCGGGAAGATCTACTATATTTGACTAAAAGCATATCTCAATCTTCGTTCCAGGGACATCAAACCTGATAACATTTTGATAGACAAGAATGGGCATTTAAAGCTGTCCGATTTCGGTCTCTCCACGGGTCTACACAAGACCACAGATGGCGATTTCTACAAGCGTTTGATAGAGCAAGACAAACCAAGGGATTCTGCGCGAAACAGCGTTCAGGTCAATGCTATCAACCTTACAATGAGTCGCGAGCAAATTGCTACTTGGAAGGCCAACCGACGAAAACTGGTTAGTCTTTCGTATTTTACTACATATTGACACTGATTCATGTAATATCAGGCTTACTCCACTGTCGGTAAGTAACCAGATGGCGGACCTTTGAGCGCTGCTCAAGCTCTTGATAGGAACGCCGGATTATATTGCGCCAGAGGTGTTCATGCTGAAAGGCTATGGCAAGGAATGTGACTGGTGGTCGTTGGGTGCAATCTTTTTTGAGTGTGTGGTTGGATATGCACCATTCTGCTCTGAAAACCCAAGTGATACATACAAGAAAATCATCGAGTGGCCGAATTACCTATACTTCCCGGAGGAAGTTCACCTTAGCCAGGAAGCTGAGCATCTGATTCGTAGGTGCGACTCTGCTGCCCGCGCACGATCGAAGCTATACTCAATTCGCTTTAGCATGATGACATGGGCCAACACCCGTCTGGGGGTCAATGAAATCAAGAAGCATCCCTTCTTCTTTGGAGCCGACTGGGAGAATCTTCGTTATATTGCGCCGCCTTTCGTACCCGCGCTATCGTCGATTACAGATACCACATACTTCCCCACTGACGAGCTGGGCAACCTTCCTGAACAGCTTGAAGTTGTTGAACCAGTCGGATCTGACAAGGATCTTGCTTTCTTGGGGTAAGTCGTGTGTGTTGTGTTCGCGGCTAACACCCCTGACTCTGTCCTGATATAGATTCACGTTCAAGCGCTTCACTGGCGGACAAGGTCCGTGATCCACGCGCCTGCTTGCTGCCTCTTTACATCATATGACACACCTGTACCATTGGATCGTCTGCTCCGCCGCTCGCTCGCTCTGGATCGATACCCTGTTCGATACCATAGAAACACTGAGGTTTGTGTAATCTTGAAAGTTGGATTCGTTTTGTTGCAGACAACATTTGTACATCACTTGACAATCAACCCTCCGTCGTCGTAATTCACTCGGTTAAGAACTTGAGAACAATAATGCTGATTCCATGCGGACCTCACTGCCTTCGGACCGGAACCGTGTCTCGTGTTTCAAGCTGTTCTGCCTGCTGACCACAATCTCGCCATAAGGGACAATACTCGAGGCTGCATATAAATCTCGGATGCCACCATACAATCGCCATAAATCCAGATCCCCAAAAACCACCATCTAACTCCCATCCAGATCACGATGCCTGACGGTGGATTCGCAGATACTTACAGCCCACGCAAAGTCCTTGATGACCCTTCCTTCCGCGTCCTCGCATCTGGAGAGGCTCCTGCCCCAGATGCAAACATTGCAGCGTTCTATAACCCCAACCATGAAATTCACCTCGTAGAAAAGCCGCGCCCGACGCCAGGGCCTGGACAAGTGCTGGTGCACGTCCGTGCGACTGGGATCTGTGGGTGCGTTTTTGCATTGCATCATCCTCAACACTATTGATACGATCTGTGGTGATCAGGAGTGATGTTCATTTCTGGAAGCATGGACGAGTCGGTGATTCCATGGTTGTGACAGATGAGGTTTGGCTCAGTCAATGCGAATCGCTGAATATCATCTGATCGAGTACAGTGTGGTTCTGGACACGAGTCTGCAGGAGAAGTCGTCGAAGTAGGTGAGGGTGTGACTCAGTGGAAAGTTGGTGAGCTATCATTCCAAAGTGTTGATGATGTGAAGACCTGATCGCGAGCTACCTAGGGGACCGCGTCGCGATTGAGGCCGGCGTGCCCTGCTCGAAACCTTCTTGTGACTATTGCAGAGTTGGTAGATATAACGCGTGTAAGTTTTCAGTCTATCTTAGTATGAAGCGGGCAATGACGTGGTACCTATTTACAGGTCCTGATGTTGTCTTCTTCTCCACTCCTCCATTCCATGGTAGGAATGCCGAACAATAAGCTCTAATTGATACTCAGCTGCATTCTAGGAACCCTGACTCGCTGGCACCTGCACCCTGCCGAATGGCTGCACCGCTTGCCTGATTCTCTTTCCTTTGAAGAAGGTTCTCTTTGCGAGCCCCTGGCTGTCGCTCTCGCAGGAATCGAACGTGCTGGCCTCCGCCTCGGTGACCCAACTTTGATCTGGTGTGTTCGCCCGGATCAAAGAATTCATGTTATGACTCATTGTTTGGCTTTCAGTGGCGC
>QFEN01000194.1:0-12008 GCA_003316125.1 Auricularia polytricha
ACAAATAGAGAATTGGGTCTGAGCCACATAACAAACAGAATCAAATAGAGAATTGGGCCTCAGACATAAAAGCCACAATACAAACAAACAAAAAATAAAAATAAAACAAATAGGGAATTGAGTCTGTGACATAAAAAATCAGAAAACAAACTAATGAATCAGGGGGAAATGATAGGGTCACTTTGTGATAGGATAGAGTACAGTTCATTATACTTTCCTTATCACCTGATATACACACATGTCATGGTATGAATCACATACCATGCATGACAGCGGAGAAATAACAGAGATCATACTTGATGAACACGAAACAGCATTCTCACCCACAGCTCCAATCGTTGAACTGGCATACCCGCCAGCATATATTCTTGTCAAGATGAATTGCACAAAGGCAGTTCAACTCGAAGGACTAGAGAAAAATGTCTTACCCCTAGTTTTGCTGGAACACACATTTTTAACCGTTCATGGGAAAGGGCTAAAAATGATCAGGAGGAGACAGCTGCCTGTCACACCAGCATATTCATTCACAGACTATAGATCACAAGGTCAGACAATCAGTCACTCCATTATAGATATTGCAACACCTCCTAGTGGTGGACTCACACTATTCAACGTGTATGTTGCCCTATCACGAGGCCATGGCCGTGACAATATTCGACTGTTGCGAGATTTCAATGAAAAGTTGATGATGTCACATCCCTGTGAACACTTGCAAGTTGAAGACAAGAGATTAACAAGGTTGGACGTGGAGATGGAGAAATGGTGGTATCAAAAGACGTGGAAATCAGGAGAAGAACTTATTGATATATAGGTATGTAGTAGTATGAGTGATTGTGCTATGATGTCTATTGGTTTTGCAAGCATCGTACATACAATGTAAATTTGTCTATTGGATGACTTTCCATAGGCTCTAAAAATGTTGATTAGAATATCATATCATAAATTTGACCACTTTAGGCAGGTGTGCCGCAATGCCACTGTTCATTTGCAGTGAATTTGCAAACACATTTTGTTTGCCCCCCTCTAATAAACCTTAATCTATTGGGGGGGTACCCCCCCCCAATAGACACTGCAGACTTTTTCCTTCCGTTTTAGGCCACTAACACCAGCGATATCTGCTGACATAATAAGCCTTGCTCGATATGTGTGGCATGCAATGCGGCACCTCTTGCAGTGATATCATGGTGTGTTTTCAAACTTTTGCTAAGTATGTTAACGTTAATTTCTCCCTCCTCTTTTTAGATGGCACCTGCCATGGGGTGTCAACACAATGGTTTGGAAGCAGTTGGGGTCGGCAAAGATATAAACGATGAGGATGCCGAGTGTCAATGCAAGCTTGTCATGATACCTCGATCCCAGCAATGAGAGCAGCAGCGAGGACCTGAGCTGCTTCGTCGTCATCATTGAAAAGGTCAGCCTCGTTGGCACTGAGAAGCTCATACTATAATACAAGATCATCCATTGACAGGAAGGACTAAATCTAATGAGTTAGCATACAGGTGATTATTGTTGCATAGATCAAACTATTGTCGCTATTGCAAACATTTTTTGAACTCCGAAATATGCTATTCTGAATATTTTGCCTACGGAAAGTCATCCATTACTTCCCACGGATGCATAACTTAATCCTTCAGCCACAATTACAGGCTGTGAGTGACCTTGTAATACAGTAAACAAGGTAACATAGTGCATCAAAAATAAGCTTGGCGTGGTGGGAGGGGGGTCCGGTTGCATTCTTCCGAGCCTCAGAAGTTCAGTCAGAATGTTCCCACACACCTGGATTTTTTCACAATTTTCAACAGGCCTCAGGACGTGACCACTTTTCAACAGTGTTATTAACAGTTATTAACAGTAATATTCAACAGCTGTTGAAAAAAAGTGACTTTTCAACCGTACCCTTAGTAATGCTTACCTCATTCTATCATGTCTTTCCAATACAGCTGTTCCAACAACGGAATTGTATCTGCACTCCGCACGACGCCTGTCGGATGTCCGGCGGTAATGCTTCGGTGTGGCCCTTGCATGGCATCTCGGTATTACCTTGGAACCGTATCTGCAGAACCCGCCGTTTCACAAATGTTGGCAACGAAAATTGCGCACACGTGGCACATCACATCTCCATCCATCATGATGTTCTTAATCGTTTCGCTTACATTTGGTCTACTCAATGAACTGACGAGGTACTTACTATATGTAGTGCCTGAGTTAGCATCAGTAACGTAGTATCGTTTATCATCGGACATGGCCTGCGACAACATACTATCACGGAGTCCACGCCGAATTTTGTGTTGCTGTGGGTTCGCAAACGGACATTTACTTGAAGGCACTTGAATGTGTGCATTGGAAATTTCCATTCTATGGGTTACCGCGCCGATAATATGTTCAAGTCGTCCCACTTCTTGGGGTAGAGATCATGACTACACATGTTCTCCCGCGCTCAATCACCTGTAGGTTTTCATCGAGACCAATATTTTTTCTGATTGAATACAGAAGTTCGAACATGATATTCGCAGGATCGTCCAGCAGTTCGGATGAAATGGTGAAGCCTGCAAGAAGGCTTTGATATGATATGCGCAGTATAGAACTCATCCTATCCTGCGCATACGTGTAGTGAGCGATCATATAAGAAGATGCTCTTTTATCTGATCGCTCACTACACGACCTCGCTCTTCAGTTACTCATCCTCTACTAGCAGACCATGATGACACTCATCGGTGTCACTTGGCCGAACCTACTATGTCTTGCTGGTGTCGGAGTGTATCTGTTAACGCGGGTGTTTAAAAAGAAGAACCCTGCACCATATCCCCCCGGTCCTCCGGGATGGCCTCTCATCGGGAACGTACTAGACATGCCCCACATCAAGCCCTGGCTCACCTTCGCTGTGTGGGGCAAGAAGTATGGTGAGTACCTCCCGTTCCCCCAACATCGCGCATCTCAAAGTCTTGTTTGCAGGTGATATCTCACATATCGAGGTTCTGGGTCAACATATCATGGTGGTGAACTCTGCCAAGACTGCGCTGGACATTCTGGACAAGAAGAGCAATGTGTACTCTGACCGTCCTGTTTTTCCTATGGGTGGCGAACTTGTTGGCCTGAAACACACTTTGGGTTTTCTCACTTACGGTGATCGTTTTCGCCAGTATCGCAAGAGCATCCATCAAATTATTGGCACCCGTTCCGCAGTAGGAGTATATACCCAGGTCGAGGAGGTTGAGAGTCACCGATTTCTGAAGCGGGTGTTTGCAAGACCAGACCAACTACAGGCACATGTTCGACTGTATGTATTATTCATCCTTGCATTTATATGATCTTGAATTTCTACTATAGCCTCGTTGGCGCTATCATTCTGCGCATCTCTCATGGTTATGAAGTGAAAGAGAACAATGATCCCTTCATCGACACTGCGGACCGTGCTCTGGACCGAGCCTCACGGGCCACTGCTCATGGTGCCTTCATGGTTGACATCATGCCATCCTGTAAGGCTATATATTATATAGCATTCAGATATTTGGCTGTAATGACCTTACCATTTTAGTGGCCAAGGTCCCCGAGTGGGTCCCTGGTGCTGGCTTCAAGCGCCTAGCGCGTGAATGGCACGAGATTGTCGAAGAAATGGTTTCTGCACCCTACAAGTTCGTCAAGGATCAGATGGTGACCATTTCGTAGTTGTGCGATCATGCATTGAAGTTTGATTGATACAGGCTGCTGGAATTGCCCTGAAGTCTTTCACCTCTAATTTGTTGGAAGGCCGTACTCTGACTCCGGAAGAAGATCACGTTGTGAAATGGTGTGCTGGATCTCTATACAGCGGTGGTGCCGACACGGTTGGCTCCTTCCTACATATTTCAAATCTTCATATGAGACTAACACCTGATTTCTCAGTCTGTTTCTGCAATCTACTCATTTTTTCTAGCTATGACATTATTCCCTGATAAACAAAAGATGGCTCAGGCTGAAATAGACGCCGTTGTCGGTCCTGATCGTCTTCCCTCTTTAGCCGACCGCGGCTCCCTCCCTTATACTGAGGCTCTTGCCAAAGAAGTATTGCGCTGGAATACTGTCTCCCCTATCGGTATGCGTATCTCGTGTGTCACATTCTTTCGTTGACGAGTAATATTTCAATGACAGGTTTCCCCCATCGTGTCACTGAGGACGACATCCATGACGGGTACTACATTCCAAAAGGTTCCTTGGTGGTACCTAACATTTGGTTGGTACCCCCTTTGCTTTCGTGTTCGACATTTTAACAGAATATAATGCCAGGTTCATGCTCAATGACCCGGAGACATATGCTAACCCCTCTCAATTCAACCCTGAACGGTTTTTGGCTAATAATGGAAAGAAGCCCGAGGCCGAGCCCCGCACGGTCTGTTTCGGCTTTGGAAGACGGTAAGCATGGAGTTTGTTTTGAGAGCAACGCTAATTTTCTGCTTCGCAGTATCTGTCCAGGTATGCCCAACTCACAGAAGCGCCGATAAACAGATATGTATTCTGACGTTGCTTGCTTTTCATGCACAGGTCTCCACCTTGCTGAAGCCTCCGTCTGGTTATCTACAGCGAGGTCACTGGCTGTGTTCAATATCTCCAAGGTCGTCGAGAACGGTGTCGAGATCACCCCCGAGGTTGACCGCTCATCAGGCACGATCAGGTATGTCGCGTATCTTATGGCGTCTTCGGTACTGGTCTGGATAAATACACTCGCAGCCACCCCACACCCTTCAAGTGTTCTATCGAGCCTCGCTCTGCAAAAGCCATCGCGCTCATTGAGCAGGATGTCAACTACTAAGCATGGCATGCGAAGATGAAATACAACACGGGACGACAAGATAATTAATATTGCTGTGGGTAGCCATTTTCACACATGACTCATCGAGATCTGTCATAGTTTGTACTTTTAGTAGTTTGCACTTTGCGTCACAGTGCAGGATTAACTGTGGGAAATTCAAGTTGTATGGTGGACGTTTAGTTACACTTCCAGTTGCAGCTAAGCCGCACTGATTTTTCAACGTCTGATCACTATTTGGTTTGGCTCAATTAGGGTTCTGCGAGCCGACTCAGGGTACATTCAATAGGCGGCGACTGATTGGTAATGGATTGCAATAGTGCCAATGAACCAGAGAATCGAGGCAACAGTGAAATTCTTGCAGGAGTGGTGGCCCGGGAGCGAGAACGACGGCGGCATACTACAGTCTTAAACGGGCACTTGAGCCAGCAAAACTTCGTCGGCCTCCTGTTGCACAACAAAGAGGTATCATCCAGATCCGTCTGGTACAAACTTATAAGATGTGTTCATAGATATATAAAATAAAATGTTGAGTCCATCAATTGATGTATGAATACATTGTGAATGTATCAGTGTTTTCGGTCTTTATCACAGGTCTTGAGCCAGCACCAAAAGAAGTAAGTCGGAGAGATTAGCGTTATCTTTACAATCGGTGACGTTGATGACCGACTATTCACTCCCAGCCTTGACAGCAGCAGTGATTGCTCTCTCTTTTTCCTGATTGGCAAGCTGCTTTTTCTTGGTCTGAGAATATGGGCGACGCATTTTCTAGAGGAGAGTGGGCGAGCAGCACGTCGGACACCTTTTCCAGTCTTAGCAGCAAATTGAAGAGTCCAAACCATATACGGCTTATTATGTGTCACTGATAAAACATTAAGATATGATAGTGTACATTTCACGACGTTCCACCGGCATCGCACTGGCAGATGATTATATACAGTATTTGTACTTTCTCTTTGATAAAGTTGTTGGTCGAGGTTATGTCCATTTATTTCATGAACTTGGATGATGAGGATAAATCAATATGGTCTTGTAGCACCAAAATAGTGAGATTTTTAGCACATAACAACACATAGTGCAAGATCATAAAACATATTTAGGCCAAGCAGGATCATATATAGAACATGACTATGAGGCGATAAAATGTTAGCCTGCACTTTAGCCAAATATTGCGTGAGTGTTGTGCTATAGGCGATTGGCTCAAGTGACGGTGGTGGCTCAAGTGCCCGTTTTAGACTGTAGTAGGCAAAAACGCAGGACGAACACGGCCAGTCGATCAATACACATGTTGAACAGAGCTGGTGGAGTCAAAAGACAACGATAGCAAGATTGTCGTGGTGATGCAGGTTGAAAGAAGAGAAAAGTATATATTGGAGACACCGTAAGTACTGATGCATATCGATGTGTTCGATTGCACACCGCCAAGTAAAATCTCGTCGGATGTGAAAGATTATAAGGACGGTGTATTTCATCGATTGAGTGATATGGCTACATAGAAAGGCTGCGAAGAACTTCGCAATCGGAAAAGGATAGAATTGCGGCTAGATCGAGAGAAGGCGGAATGAGTTGGGAGTCAACAATATGTCCAGGGGAGTCTGCATGAAGCTTTGAAGAGTGGATGTCCGTGAGTGAAGAAGGTAAAATGGTGTTTTCTGAAGGAAGATTATAATGACGGAGCTTCTACTAAGACTTGTAAGGTGAGTCAGAGGTTAATGGGTGTTGAGTGCCGTGAGCGGGAGATTTCGATCAACAAGTAACTTATGTACTTGTGACACGATGATACGCTCAACGGATAGAATGATCGCACGCCCAAAGGATGTATTTTTTTCTTAACTGGAGCGGGCTGAGCGCTGAGCGTTGATGACGTGCTCGTGAAAATGATAACATGGATTGGTGTGATTGAGATAGAGAAAATAAAAGGTACTGGCTGTTCTCCGGGAAAGAGAGTATTGGAGGCTCTGCTCTTCTTGTGCTTGATAAAAGGTGGGATCGCATCATCTTAAGTCGGCGATCAGCCAGGTGTTGATATGAATTTTTGAGGCGTAAAATTGGAAGTAAATTGGTTAGTTAGAATGAACAAAAATCAGAGAGCGACGCGCGAAACAAGGGAGAGTGCGAAAGAAAGAAGTGACTTACGAATATCTAAAGCGATCTTTTAAGGGATCCGAGAGCGCACAGACCCTGTGACAATGATCTCCACGTGAACGCTTACGAAGGCACTATCAATCTTGCGAGCGACTGTAACTTATATGTTGATTTCAACCTGATTTCAACAGTTGGAACTAGCTATAGGTGATGTCGCATCGCGATACAATTGTACATGTCATCGTGTTGCATGCTCTGGTATCAACAAAACTCGCGGTCTACCTGACAATCAACGGCCTGTCTGGCACCTCCCGCTCAATGATGACGAGCATACCCAATTAATTTGACTCTCTGTTACATGACTGAAACTCGGTCAGGTAGGCTCTACACATGATGACCACCCTCGACTAAGTACTTCCCAAACAGGTCGCCGCCGGACAGCCTTGAGATCTCGAGACTCGTGCTGTCCGACATCGCACAGCGTAGCACGTGAAGCATTTGGTCTGATGCTTTCTATCGTGATATAAAATCTGGCTGCTTCATCCTTTCATCCGATACTGGCCTCTCCTCCAGGGTCGGGAAACATTTTCTTTTATATGTTTAACAAGTCTGGTGTCTACAGACGCCTCGAAACGGTGAACCTTTTTGTCTCGTTCAGTATGAACACGTGCTAAACCTAAGTGCTAGGCATCGCAAACAAGCGAACACCAAACCCCAAGTCCTCAAGCCTCAGTGATGATGCACGACTTACTTCGCTGTGGTAGGTAGGCGATTGCTAGCCCTTCTGGTGCAACCGTGAAGTCGGCTGTCACGCTTTTTCGCAGGTCAAGATGTGATGGACGGTGACAGATGGTGACTACCAGTAACGAAAGTGTTACATTTTACTGTCAAAATGTGTCGACCCTCTGGGATGCGGATTAGACCACAAGGCCGTTGTTGTATCCAGTTATCAATGTGATAAACCTGCCGACTTCTCTTGGATGCCGATTGCACTGGAAGGTAGCTGTTGTCTCCATGTCCTGTTATTAATGCTTACCTCATTCTATCGTGTCTCCCAGATACAGCTGTGATAATATACTATCACGGAGTCCACATCGATACATATCCTGTTGTAGGTTGGCGAACACAGATGTCCGGATTCACCTGAATGTGTATTTTGGAAATTTCTACCATTGGTCACCGCCGGTGAACGGTCCACCTTCTTGGGGTGGAGATCATGATTATTCATGATCTCTCACGCTCGCCTGTAGGTTTCCACTGAGATCGATTATCTCTCTGATTCTAGCACTTCAGATAAAATAAGTCTGTACGACATTGGAATGTGACACACCTAGGATAGTACCTGGGCCCTATCCTGGCATGTCACATCGTGCAATGACCATATAAGAGGCAACACACGATCTCGTTCTCTAGTTGCTCACTCTCTGCTAGTAGACCATGTTAACGCTTACCAACGTCGCTTGGCTGAACCTACTATGTCTTGCTGGTGTCGGAGTATATCTGCTAATGCGGGTGCTCAACAAGAAAAACCCTGCACCATATCCCCCTGGTCCTGCAGGGTTGCCTCTCGTTGGGAATGTCCTAGGCATGCCTCAAATCAAACCCTGGCTCACCTTCACAGAGTGGGGCAAGAAATATGGTGAGCGTCTCGTGTTTTGCCAAAATCATATATTTCAAAGTTTTATATACAGGTGATATCTCGCATGTCGAAGTTCTGGGTCAGCATATCATGGTGGTGAACTCTGTCAAGACTGCGATGGACATGATGGATAAGAAGAGCACTGTGTACTCTGACCGCCCTGTTCTTCCTATGAGTGGCGAACTTGTTGGTTGGAAGCACGCTTTGCCTCTTCTCCCTTACGGCGACCGTTTTCGCTCGTACCGCAAGAACCTCCACCGCATCATTGGCAACCGCGCGGCATTGGACCTCTACAACCCGATTGAGGATATTGAGACTCGCCGATTCCTCAAGCGTGTATTTGAGACACCCGACCAACTGCAGGAACATGTTCGACAGTATGTATTATTTATTCTTGCATCGACATGATCTTGAATTTTTATAGCACCGCTGGCGCTATCATTCTGCGCATCTCTTATGGTTATGAAGTGAAAGAGAACGGTGATCCCTACGTCGACCTTGCAGGACGCGCCCTCGACCAATTCTCGCGTTCCACTGCTCCCGGTGCCTTCATGGTTGATTATATGCCATTCCGTAAGCTATAGAATTCAGACATTTGATTCTAATGGCCTTATAATGTGTAGTGGCCAAGGTCCCCGAGTGGTTCCCAGGTGCTGGCTTCAAGCGCTTAGCGCGTGAATGGCATGAGATGGTCGAAGAGATGGTTTCCGCACCCTACAAGTTCGCCATGGATCAGATGGTAACCAACATTCGTAGTTTTGCTATCATCGGTTGAAGTTTGAATTGTACAGGCTGCTGGTATTGCCCCGATGTCATGTGCCTCGACTTTGTTGGAAGGCCACACTCTGACTGCGGAAGAACATGACGTTGCGAGATGGTCCACTGTGTCTATATACGGCGGAGGTTCCGACACGGTTGGTCCCTACATATTTAAATATTCATATTTCGATGAGACTAACACCTGATTCCTCAGTCTGTTTCTGCAATCTACTCGCTCTTTCTAGCCATGACCCTTTTCCCTGATGTGCAGAAGAAAGCTCAGGCTGAAATAGATGCTGCTGTCGGTTCTGATCGCCTTCCCTCCTTCACCGACTGCAACTCCCTCCCCTATACCACGGCGCTTGCCAAAGAAGTGCTACGCTGGAATGTTGTCGCCCCTCTGGGTACGCGGATCTCGTTTATCATATTCTTTTGTTGCCGAGCGGTATCTCAATGACAGGTTTCCCCCACCGTGTCACTGAGGACGATATTCATAACGGCTACTACATCCCAAAAGGCTCTTTTATAATACCCAACATTTGGCTAGTACCCCTTTTTGCCGTATTCGATATTTTGACAGGATGTTTTGACAGGTTCATGCTCAATGACCCGGAGACATATGCTAACCCCTCGGAGTTCAACCCTGAACGGTTTTTGTCCAATGACGGGAAGCAGCCTGAGACCGAGCCCCGCACGATCTGCTTCGGCTTTGGAAGGCGGTAAGCATAAAATTTATTTTGAGAGCAAAGCTAATTTCCTGCTCCACAGTATTTGTCCAGGTGTGCCCACCCAACTCACAGAAACGTCGATAAACAAATATATTCTGACGTTGCTTTCTTTTCATTTACAGGTCTCCTCCTTGCTGAAGCCTCCGTTTGGTTATCCGCCGCGAGGTCACTGGCTGTGTTTGATATATCCAAAGTCGTCGAGAACGGTGTCGAGATCACCCCCGAGGTTGACCACTTATCAGGCACGATCAGGTATGTCGCGTATCTGATTACGTCTGTGGTGCTGGTCTGAATAGACACACTTGCAGTCACCCCAAGCCCTTCAAGTGCTCTATTAGGGCTCGCTCTGCGAAAGCAATGGCGCTCATTCAGCAAAATGCTAACTACTAAGCGTTGGAAGATGGATATGCAGGAAATTTTATCACCCTGGCCGGCGACTACTTTTTTTTTTAACGTCCCGTTTATTGTCTTCTTGGGGGAACGCCCAATGTTGACAGTATACGCAGTATGATACGGTGTTTTTGTGGTTGGTCTGCTTAGTATTGTGAATGACATGACCTGGTGTTATGAACCATTGGCATCGGCTCGCGCCCTGTGCGTGGGTTTGAGGCAGTATAGAGCATGGGCGTTGAAATTCACTTCAGAATCATCTGTCATTATTTGTATTTTGCGCTTGGAACGGGCCGTGGCACGGTACGAAGGTCGTACAATCATATGTATTGCTTCCTCTATCGTTGCAATGGATGACTACACACCACCAACGATATTACCTTGCTTTGCTTTCGTCGTCTGGGTTCAAAGTGTGACCAGACCGCCGCCGCCGAATTCTTGTGATCGTGATTGTCTACTTATTTGAAGGTCCGTAATAATTGCAATATTCATTAGAAATTCTTAAATAAGATATATAACTGATTGTGCGTGAGAGCTCGTTAAAATCGTTTATCGTTTATAGTCTATCGTTCATGCATTCATGGTTTATCGTCTCATCCGTAAGACATGTTCGTCATCGTTGGACAAAGTCAATTGAGTCCAATTTGCAATCTAAGAGATTAGATTGCAAATTGAACTCAAATGAACAACGGCTATTCTCAAATTGGCCTTTTATATATAATTTATTCAGTTCTATTTCGCAATATTTCAGCCTGCGGATAGTCATCCAGGTACTACCAGTGGCCAGTACGTGTACATGTATGTATGGAGTTACTATGTACGCGCGAACATCATGGTCGCACAAATGAAACTTGCCTTTCGCAGTCGTTGTCCACGCTCCGACAAGCCCAGTGGTTTCTATTGATCTAACCCTGCATCATATTCACCTGGGGCGCGGCCCTCTCGTTGGCCGCGTTACAGACATGCGCCTCACATCAGCATGGTGAGTGCCTCCCGTTTTGCCAAAATCATCCATCTTCAACTTGAAAGAATTTTCTGCAAATGATATCTCGCATGTCGAGGTTCTGGGTTGGCACATCATTGTGTTGAACTCTGTCAAGACTGCAATAGACATGCTGGAAAATACAAGCACTATACCCTGACTGCCCTGTTCTTCCTATGGGTGCCGAACTTGTTGGCTGGAAGGACTCTTTGCCTCTTGTCCTTTACGGTGACCGTTGTCGCAGGTACTGCAAGAAACTCCACCATATCATTGGCAGCCGCGCCGCATTGGACATATACCGCCAGATCGAGGAGGCTGAGACTAATCGATTCCTGAACTGTGTGCTTGAGAAACCCGACCAACTGCATGAACGTTCGACAGTATGTATTATTTATCCTTGCATTGATACCTTACCATCAACCTGTCTGGCATCTCCTGTCAAATGATGAGCATATTCGAGTATTTCAGCTCTATGTTCAATGACTGACACCTCAGTCATGCTTCACGCAGCGTGACCACCCTCGACTACTTTCCAAAAAGCTCGCCGACAGACTTCTTGTGCCGAGTCCACCATCTCACAGGGTGAAGAAACCCGTTTTTATTCGGTTCAACCGCGGACGCCCAAGCCCTATGAACTTCCAG
>QFEN01000194.1:12029-72730 GCA_003316125.1 Auricularia polytricha
CTATGAACATTAGAACCTTCCAGTGCAAACCTTGTTTCCGTTGTCGCTCCGTTGGAACGTATATAGCACGTGACTGGTGCTCCCGGACTCTATTGCGACCCAAATCCATGCCGTTTCATAACCTTCCAATGCGATCCCGACCTCTCTTCCAAAGTCGGTTTAGAAGCACTTTCATATGTTCAACAAGTCTGTTGTGTCTGAAGATGCCTCGAAACGGTAAATTTTATGTCTGTTTACTATGAACACTGAACACGTTTCAGTGAATCTAATCTTTGGGGGTTACAAACAACCGGACGTGGAACCCCCACCTACTTCGCGGTCACTGTAGGCCCTCACTTGCTGTCTGCATGTCTTGTTATTAAAGCTTACCTCACTCTATCGTGCCTTCCCTCATCAAAAGCCTGTGACAACATACCATCACGAAGTCCACGTCGATACACATATCGATGTGGATTCACGAGCACTATTGGAAATGTCCTCCACTCGTCGTACCGATCAACTGACAACCTCTTGAGGCGGAAGTCATGATTAACCATGTTCTCCCACGATCACTCGCATGTAGGTCTGCAGGATTGTGCTGGAATCGACCATTTTCCTGATTCCAGCAGTCAGTTTGGATGTAATATGCGCAGGATAGGACTTCTATTCTGCGCACGTTACGTGTAGTGTGCGACCATATAAGAGGAGGCTCTTTTTATCTGCTCGCTCACTACACGACCTCACTCTTCAGTTGATCTACTAGTAGACCATGATGATACTCACCGTCACTTGGCTGGATATACTATGCCTTGCTGGTGTCACGGTTTATCTCGTAAAGTTGATGTTCAAAAAGAAGAACCCTGCACCGTATCCCCCCGGTCCTGCGGGGTTACCTCTCGTTGGGAATGTCCTAGACATGCCTCGCATCAGGCCCTGGCTCACCTTCGCGGAGTGGGGCAAGAAGTATGGTGAGTGTCTCGTATTTTTCCAAAATCGTGCTTTTCAACCTCGCGCGTACAGGCGATATCTCGCATGTCGAGGTTCTGGGTCAGCACACCATGGTGCTGAATTCTGTCAACACTGCGATGGATATGCTGGACAAGAAGAGCTCAATTTACTCTGACCGTCCTGTTATTCCTATGGGTGGCGAACTCGTTGGCTGGAAACACATTTTGGGTCTTTCCCCTTACGGTGACCGTTTTCGCCAGCACCGTAAGAACTTCCACCGCGCCATTGGCAGCCGCGCCGCAGTGGAAATCTACAACCCGATCGAGGAGATTGAGACTCGCCGGTTCCTTAAGCGTGTGTTCACGAAACCTGACCAACTACAGGCCCATATTCGACAGTATGTATTAAATTGTCCTTGCATGACTCAATCTTGAATTTTTTATAGCACTGCTGGCGCTATCATTCTGCGGATATCTTACGGATATGAAGTGAAGGAGAACGACGATCCCTTTGTCGACCTTGCGGACCGTGCTATGGACGGATTCTCGCGGGCGACTGCTCACGGTGCCTTCATGGTTGACATCATGCCATCCCGTAAGGCTTTAAATAGCATTTAGACGTTTGTTTCTAACGGCCTTACAATGTTTAGTGGCCAAGGTCCCCGAGTGGTTCCCTGGTGCTGGCTTCAAGCGCCTAGCGCGTGAATGGCACGAGACTGTCGAAGAGATGGTTTCTGCACCCTACAAGTTCGTCAAGGATCAGATGGTGACCAACTTCCGTAGTTTTGCGATCACGCGTTGAAGTTTAAATGATACAGGCTGCTGGAATTGCCACAAAGTCTTTCACTTCGGCTCTGTTGGAAGGTCATACTCTGACTGCGGAAGAAAATGATATTGCGAGATGGTCCGCTGTATCCCTATATGGCGGTGGTTCCGACACGGTTGGTTTCTCCTCATGTATACCAAATTACAATAAGATTAACACCTGATTCCTCAGACTGTTTCCGCGATCTACTCGCTCTTTCTAGCCATGACCCTTTTCCCTGATGTGCAGAAGAAAGCTCAGGCCGAAATAGATGCTGTTATTGGTCCTGATCGTGTTCCCTCCTTGGCCGACCGCGGTTCCCTCCCCTATATCGAGGCGCTTGTTAAAGAAGTACTGCGCTGGAATGTTGTTGCCCCTATCGGTATGTGTAACTCATTTATCACATTCTTGAATCGCAGAGCGGTATTTCAATGACAGGTTTCCCTCACCGTGTCACTGAGGACGACATTCATGACGGATATTTCATTCCAAAAGGTTCATTGATAATTCCCAACGCTTGGTTGGTATCCCCCTTTTTCCGTATTCGATATTTTCACAGGATATATTAACAGGTTCATGCTCCATAACCCGGAGACATATGCTAACCCCTCGGAATTCAACCCTGAACGGTTTTTGGCCATTGACGGAAAGAAACCTGAAACTGAGCCTCGCACGATCTCCTTCGGCTTTGGAAGACGGTAAGCGTGGAGTAGGTTCTTAGTGTAATGCTAACTTCCTGCTCCGCAGTATTTGTCCAGGTATGCACAGCTCGCAGGAGCGCCGATAAACAAATATATGTGTATTATAACGCTGCTTTCTTTTCATTTGCAGGTCTCCTCCTCGCTGAAGCCTCCATTTGGATATCCTCTGCGATGTCACTGGCCGTATTTGATATATCCAAGGTCGTTGAGAACGGTGTTGAGATAACCCCCGAGGTTGACCCCTCATCACTCACGATCAGGTATGTCGCACATCTTATCACGTTCGAGGTGCTGGCATGGATGGACACACTCCCAGCCACCCGAAGCCCTTCAAGTGTTCTATTAAGGCTCGCTCTGCGAAATCCATTGCGCTTATTGAGCAGGATGTCAACTACTAAAGGGATGAAGATAAGATCCCAGCCATTTCGATCTGTCATGATTTTTATAAGAAGTGGAGGGTTGTAGCGCGTGTTGCTTATATTATTGCAACATCTTTGTCAATTATCGCTACTACACACAATCTATCTGATCACTCACCCATCTGACACCTCCTGTCCAATGATGAGTAGCAACCTAAAGTCAGTCTTCCGCCGATTGCTGGCACCTCAGATAGGGTTTGTGCGTTGCGACTACCCCGACTCATCGCGGCGTCCGGCCATACTTCCCGTGTGCACCAGCTCACACTGTGGTAACATCGGCAGGTCTGCGTGCTGAATCAAATGGGGAAAGTGCGAATCAGCTGCAAGTCCCACGCTCCTACCTAGCGGATGCGTCGTGGAGCGATTGTCAAAATTGTATGTGCGTTCATATGTTCTCATTAGAAAAAAGTTGTCCTCATAAGTATTATACTGCAAAGCTCAAACCAAAAATGCAGCGCACTGCGGAGTATGTTTTCTTGCATTCATGCAACACGCCGCCGCAACGAGTCATTCACGCGCTCGCACTGCGGCACGAATGGCCATCCCCCACAACAATTCTCAACGCAATCTAATTGTCATCGCGTGAGAGCATCTCACGCATACAGGAGATGAGCCAGACATCGCTCATCAGACACGTATATGACAACTTCGACGACTGATTTCAAAACTCATCAGCGCCGATGTACGAGAAGAGATCTGGTATTTATTGCGGATTTGAACATATGTCGGCAGTTCAACTGGTAGCATTGTCGGACAGTATCCAACCGGAGGCAATAAGGGGGTTTGGTGGTTGGTAGTCAAATGTGTCACGTCACGCTCTTAACGCACGTCCAGCTTGTCGGTGTCGAGCAACACATTTTCTCTCTTCATTTTATCTCAGAGCAATACAAATGAGCTGCTGCAATATGTACCCACTTCGTTCACGCCTGGATTCTCTCGATGACAATGAAGCTATCTGATAGTTCTATTGGGTCCGAGTCCTCCCCTGTAACACCTTGCGTCGACTTTCGTGACCTCCCACAAGTGCCGTTTCTGGATCTCGAGCTTTCACAATCCGACAACGACGATTTTTCTTATATACCAACTAATCGTCATGATAGATCTCAATGCAGACCAAAAATGCATCGAGGTGCTTGCATTTATGACTCGTCAACTCTCCCGATTTTCACTCCGTACTCTATTGGAAACATTGTTTTCCTCCGAAGACAGCACCATCAAACATCACGCGAACATATTTCTAGCTGGTGGTGGACCTCATCAGCTGATGAATCTATGGTGGGAAAGGATAGGTGCACGAGACAGCCAGTTTCAAGAGTGGGTAGTCAAGAAGGCAGCCGAAATATGTTCGCAAGAATGTAGTTGGCTCACGGACAAGGAGTCTGTGTTCGCGATACATTCTAGTTAGGATAAAGTGCATAAACAGACAAGTTGAACGCGCGTCATGCTGGATCCTAGTCAACATTCAACTTGAAGGTTTGCTGCCCATTCAGCACCCATTCAGTACCCAGTAAGTACTTGCTGCTCCGAGCTCATGTTCCGACTCCCTGAATTCTACCGTGTTTCGAAGGGGATGACGGAATTTATGCGCTGCATGCCGAACTTTGATAAGTGCGGTGTCCAAGCTTGGAAATCACATTTGAAACCTGCGACTGATCTAATGTCAATGATGGCTAGTTTGGTCGGTTTCCTACTACAAAACCGTTTCACGCACACCTCCGAGTCCTCGTGGCAAGCAACATCCAACACAAGGTTTACGTCTCGACCGTGTGTTGTCCAACGTACCAATCTCCAAGTCAGGGCAGCAGATCCAGATCGGCCAGCCGCAGCTGAGCGTGAGGCCTCAACTGAACTCGATCTCTATTTGTCTCTTAGGGTCCTCGGACCACAGCGTGCGCGCTTTCTCACAACAACAATCGAAGAGATATTCTGTGCCTAGCATCGTCACAAAACTACCGTGTATTCTGTCACCTATACTGCCTGGATTGTCAGTCGGATAAACTAACTGCTTCATACAATTTTATCTATCATGAGCCAGCTCTAGGCTAGAGGGTATTAATATTTCCGACATTCAGGATTAATATTATCTAGCAGAGTGACTTTGTCCTTTCTTTTGCATTTAGATTCGCATTCCTTACTACTTTACATGCCTTTTTAAATAATCGCGAAGCGACTGCGGGTATTGACGTGACCGTGTCCATCGACACTGCGTCGTATGCTTTAGCTAACGAATTTTAGCCGTATGATGTCAGTGCCCGTTTTCGTGGGGTACCTTATGTTATATGATAGATCTCTGTTCTGTGGAAGGCGTCGTTCTGGGTCACTAATGAATATGGCTCTTCGGGCTTGGTGCCTATCGATAAACTGACTGCTTCATACAATGTCAAATTCATCTGCGATAGAGAAAATCGCAAACGACATCACTGTACAATCATTTGCCAATCGGTTAAAGTCATTCGGCTAGTGGCTAAAGTGCATGGCCAGAAAACGTTCCCACAGGTCGTTCATGTCCTATCCAGGTGCTTTGTACGAAGGCATTATGAAGTAAGATTGGCGACATCCACTCTCGCATGCACATAAGTGCAGATAGAAATACTTTACGTATAAATTATGAAACATGTGAATTTGTGACAGACCAGTTGTCACAAGTATACTGTTTGAAACACGAAATTTTTTGTAGATTGGCGGAGTGAGAAACATTCCACTGCCTGGTGGCCCTAGTGCTTGTTGAATAAGTCAAGGAGGGATATATAAACAGCTTGCAGTTGGTCGTGTGAGCACATTACCTTGCGCAGAGGGTGTAGCAGCCGAACCTTGTAGGTAGAATCCAGGTGTCCAGTCACACTATGTAGAATCTCAGAGAAGCCAGGGCTGCAACGGTCAAATTCACTCTTTCTGGGCCAGAAAAGCTGTCAGAGTGCCATTGGGCTGGGGAATGGCTGGATTGGAATCGGGATTGTCCGAATCACATGGAAGTACTAAGTGCGGCGTCGATTGGCCTAGCATCCCAGTCAAGAACTGAAAGAAACCATAAAGGCATGGGTATAAATGCTCACTTGGTGTAGCATGGCTCTTTTCACCCCTGCCTGCCGACAGGGTGCGTTCCAGTGATGCACGTATGCCGGCGATGAATGATGGGTCAGATAGCAAAGGAGCATCAGCCACCGCTCGCTCGACAATGGGATAGCTGAGAAAAGTAGGTCCGGACATCAGCGCCGGCCAAGCGGCAATGAGCGGACGAACCGGTCGATTTCCCCTAACAGTTCGCGCTGGATAGCATCGTTGGGCATAGAAATCAGTTTTGGGTCAGAAGACAGCCGTTGTCGTGCTATGTCATCAACACGAGATTTAAAGGCCTCAGTGCGGTCCTGTAGTCCGGGTAAACGACCGTGCCACGTATGTATTGATGATAACTCACACTGCGTTGGAAATGTGACAGGAGATCACGTCGCAGACGGTCAAATTCGCCCGATTTTTTGAACCTATGGTGTAGCTCTTGAGTGTGACACTAGTGGCATATAAAGTTGACTCACTCGTCTATCAATTGTGTTGGATTGGTGATGGTCATAATACAAAGGGTGCATAGCGCTGAGAGATAACGAGATGACAGTCAAGGTGAGAAGGAAATAAAGCTTACCCCGATCCGGCCATAAATCAAGGAGTTCACTATGCCCAAACAAATTCTAAGCCTCAGATCTGATACGTACTAGTAGACGAAAAGCCATTCCTTCTCAAATGGCACAAGAATTTCCGACTCTAACAAACGACCTCCTCCTCCGCGCAGCTCGCGGCGAGCAGACAGAGCGTGCACCCGTATGGGTGATGCGCCAAGCAGGGAGATACCTCCCAGGTATGCCATCCAGACAACCCTCTCCATCCAATCCATCCTAAATTGCATCAGAGTTCCGAAAAACTCGTGAAACCCACGAATTCTTCGAGATATGCCGCTCCCCTCCTCTCGCAACTGAGATCACCATGCAGCCCATCCGGCGGTACGCCGGCCTTCTCGATGCAGCTATCATCTTCTCCGACATCCTCGTCGTGCCGCAGGCCATGGGTATGGAAGTGATTATGAACCCGGGCCCGCACTTCACCGACCCCTTGAACACGCCCGCAGACATCGAGAAGCTGCCCCGCGAGGTAGATGTAGAAAAAGAGCTTGGATATGTGTTCGAGGCGCTCACCCTCACGCGGAAGACCCTTGCGGGCCAAGTTCCCCTCATTGGCTTCACCGGGGCGCCGTGGACACTTATGATGTACATGATCGAGGGCGGCGGAAGTCAGACGCGTCAGAAATCAAAGACGTGGCTCTTTAAGTACCCAGAGGCTTCAAAGCAGCTCCTGGAGCGCATCACAGACATCTGTGTGCAGTATCTCATCGGACAGGTAAACGCCGGCGCACAGGTTCGTCCGCGTTTGTCTTATCGCGCATCAAGACAGTGAGATCACAAAAACTAAATTATTACTACCAACAGCTTCTGCAGGTATTCGATTCGAATGCTGGAGATCTGTCGCCATACGACTTTTCTACGTTCGCTCTGCCTTACCTCAAACGTATTGCGGACGAGGTCCGCAAGGGTCTCAAGGCGCGACAGCTCCCTGTCGTCCCTCTTACCTTGTTTGCAAAAGGCGCATCCCCATCCCTCGCTGCAAGCGCCGGATACGACACCATCGGCCTCGACTGGACGCTTGATCCTCGGGATGTCGCCAAGCTCACTGATGGCATTATTGATGGTAGAACCATCACTTTACAAGGCAACCTCGATCCCGTGGTGCTCTATGGCGGCAGAGAAGCCATCGAGCGTGAGGTGAAGAGGATGTGCAAGGCATTCCATGATGCTAGGGGCGGTGCATGCAAAGCATGGATTGCGAATTTGGGTCATGGCATCACACCAGGCGTTGATCCAGAAGACATGAAGTTCTTCCTGGAGTGTGTTCACAAATACTCGGCGGTACCGTCTTCATGACGTGAGAGAGGGGTAAAAAAGTTTTAATTGTACCAATAGAAGCTTCGTTTCACGCTGCTAACAGGTATGTATATCATGAACGAGATCGCCTGCTCTCGTATATCATTCCTAATGGGACGGAAAGGTAAATGAGATCAAAGCTACACGATATGAATGCTCGATGGATGGATGATTGGGGAAAATGTGGACAGTGCAGATATCGAAAGATCCTGAGCCTATACAACGCCAGAAAGAAGATTCACCATTAAATACACAAAACGAATGAAGATGATCATCGTTGATAATGAAAGCGCGAGAACTGACTGAACATGAAGGCACAAAAGCAGGAATACAGTTTGCGACAGATCCAATGGTATGGTGTCTATGCAATAACATCCGCAGCGCTAAAGCTGCTTCTTCTCCGTCTAACGGGTCGTGGACCAGGGCGCTGTGTAGACTTTGACGGAGGCATGACGATGGCAGAGGCTCCTGCCTTCATCCAGGATTCAGCTTTGCCTGACCGTGTGTTTGGTAGTTCCGCCAGCGAAGGTGCAAGGTTTTGTTTCTTGGTGAGCGTCGGTAATCGCGAAGGGGTAGGTGAAGGGGGTTGGGGTACACGGCGCGCTGATGGAGCTCCAGGCCCTCTTGCAGCAGCGGCAACAGTGCTCCGCGCTGTTGCACCACCAGCCAGTCGGGGTATCTTGTTAGGAGGTGGAGCTACCGCTCGACTGCTCCTGGCGGCAGCAGTTTTCTGATGTACGCTTGTCGCGGATGATCGTAGCACCCGCGTCGGGCGCTGTTCGGACGCTGTTCCTCTGACGCCCGAGATTCGAGTCGTTGTCCTAGCGCGAGGCCGGGCAACGGGCGGTGCTGCTCCAAGAGCAGGGAGGGTATCATCCATTTCCACATCTTCTTCGTCCGATTCAATAGCGACCCGTTTTGCCATAGGCGTCTTGCGCGGCTGTCCTGGCGGCGGTGTCTCACGCGTCCTCGCAGCTACGACAGCACGACCGGGGGTAACAGGTGGTAGAGGTACAGGTGCTGCTGTGGGTGGCGTCAATGATCTGGTTTCGTGCATGACTTCGTCTTGTTCTGCAGGAGGTGTAGCAGGAGTGACGACATGTGTGGCGGCTGCGACTGCAGCTGCTTGCAAGCGCCGTATCTCATCTGCAGCGGACCACTTGGCCCATTGGAGCTGCATCTGGTGCATGTAATGTTGCTGTGGACCAACAACACAACCTGGCCTGACGATGCGCATAAACGCAATCGCCTCTGATGCTGTAAAGCCATACTTCCAGATAAGATATGCCCCGATGAGGCATCCAGTGCGCCCGAGCCCCGCTTTGCACTGAGGATCACATAAATGTCAGAACAGTGCGCAAAAAAATACATATGAAACAACCCACGTGTACAGCAACGACCCCACCGCCCTCAATCACGGCGTCCGCCACATCAATGAAAGTGCGGACGATTTCGTCTGACGGATTTGACCCGTCTTCGAAACAGAGATCGAGATGTTTGATTCCGCGATCCAAAAATAACTGTTTATCGTAAAGTTCTGCATTGAGACGCACGACGAGGTCGACTTTATGCTTCTCGAAATATTCGAGGCAATTGCAGAAAGCGGAATTGAGTTTACGTTGTAGAGCGAGTTTGCGAGGTGATTTTGGTGAAGCTACACCGGGTCGCACAGGGGACGCAGGGACTGCTGCAGCAGCAGTCTCGATTTCATTCTTCTGTTTGGTCCACGCATAATCTCTAGGTGAAGCAAATGCGATGAAGTTGGGTGTTATCCAGTTCCAGTCACCATTCTCGACCTTTTCATAGAATTCGTAGTCTTGGAGGTCGAAAATATCCAAGTCGATAAGGCGGTTTTGAATTCCTTTCCAGAAACCCCACAAACAGTCGTGAATGCTAAGGTTGAAGGTTGAAGGACCACGACCTGCGTCTCTGAAAGACATGAACTCTAGTTCGCTTATGGGTTGGAAGCAGCGCCATGGGGTGTAATTATGCACGATCAACTGAGAGGGGGTGAATACGGTAGGATGTTGGGAGATAACGAGTCGTACCATGTACAGGGCCATCAACAGGGCAGCATTAGCTTTACGACGTGGATCATCGGAAGAATAGAGAACGAGACGGTGCGAGCTGAGATCTTCATCCTGTGGCGATCATGATCGCGTGCCCAACGATCGAGGATGATTGGACGCGTACCTTTAAAAGGCCGTGAATTAATAAACACGCCTTGTAGACCATTGCGAGGTTTAGTGGGCCCCAGTCCTGATAGAATGAGGTGTAGAGTAGTTGGTCGTCGATTGTAAAGTAGTAGTAAATTGCGTCATCGTCCGGGGAGGGGACTGAAGGACCGAGTGGTGCACCCATGTGGGATTGGGGGCGAATCTTTGGGGCATTTCCTGAGTTTGAGGTGGTACTATTGAGGGATTGGGGTGATGGTGCGGGGTGGGGGAAGGTGGTGAAATAGAGTCTAGAGATAGTATTAATTCAAAAAATCGGACATGAACCCGGTCGTGAGCGGACTTGCCTGTCTCCAAAATAACAGAGTGGTGCGCAGGCTGGGGCCATGAGAGGAGGTCACTGTTGTAAGCGTTGACTAGAGCGGTAGAGAGCCTCGTGGTGGTCAGAGAGAAAGACGCGGTTTGTGAGGGCAGGAACAATTGCCGCTATCAAGCCTCGAGGAAAGAACCACCTCACAAAAGGAAATGAGTCCCGTGACCGTCGCGTCACCAACCTAGTGGCCATTGCCTGCTTTCATCCTTTGTTCTACTTCTTTAACAGATTCTCTTGTAACATATTCCTATCACTTGCCACAGACAACTTCCGGACTCATAAAGAGATAATCTGCAAAAGACCACCAAGGATACCAGCTCCTTGGCACAAACAGCGCGTCTGCAACGAGGCAACCCGCAAAACAACGTGGGATACATTAATGCGCCAGGGTCTATTTTCATGTTTTCTGGGGAGCAGAAAAGCCTAATACAATGTCAAGGAAGGGGCTACGGCCCCATTTCATCTGAATCGAGATAGACATCGCGAAGAACACGAGTAAGTATTAGATCTTATGATGGATTGGCGGGTAACATGAGGTGGCGCAAAGGCCCGGGGTTTCACAATGCAGCCTGGAAGCTTGAGACATTGTAAACCTGACCTTCCTGTAGCATTTCAGACTGCTTCTGAGAAACTGAGAGTTATGGTTGCTAGGCTCATTGCAATATCATAGTAGTAGTATTCAGTGATACTTTGAATGTCATCGCGTTGTTTGTTGTTGTTGAAGCACGTGTGTATGCATCGGAAACCGCGACGCCCGTCAGCACCACCTCGCCTGAGAGTCCACCACCAAAATCGTTTAGCTAGCAGTAATCCATTGGAATCACACATAAACGCGTTTAACTATATCCATCATGCCTGAGGGCCAGATTTTTAAGGTGCTACCATTTTCTACCCGCTAATCACTTTGCACTGACCTCATCCCCGTGCCCCTTCATCCTAGGCCACTTACAGTGGAATTCCCGTGTTTGAGATGTGAGTCATTCATTTCACATTCAGCTCAGAGCTTCATTTATTGCTACGCGTCCAGGATGTGCAAGGGCGTTGCCGTCATGCGCCGGCGCGCTGACTCGTGGCTCAACGCGACTCAGATACTGAAAGTCGCAGGATTCGACAAACCTCAGCGAACCCGCGTGCTTGAGAGAGAAGTCCAGAAGGGCGAGCACGAAAAGGTTCAGGGTGGGTATGGAAAGTACCAAGGTAAGCGATCTCCGCGACTCCTTTCTGTGATCGCTTGAAGAACACGCCCCACTACAGGAACGTGGATACCTCTTGAACGAGGTCTCGCTCTGGCGAAGCAATATAACTGCGAAGCTGCTCTGCGCCCTATTATTGATTTTCAGCCGGCGGCCAAGAGTCCACCTCTTGCTCCTAAACACCTCGTTTCTACAAGTACAGCGGCTCGTCCCCCGCGCCGTGCCGCTGCTGCTGCAGAAGCAGCTGCCGCCCTTGCTGCAGCTGCCCGCTCGCGTCGTAATATAGAACCCCCGGTTGAATCTGATCGCGAGATACTATCCGAACATGCATCAGAGGATGGATCCATGACTTCGTCTCCTTCTCGTGGCTCATCAAGTTCACGCACTCCCTCACCCATCGGGAACAAGTTAGGATCGACCGGCGCTACTAGAGACCGCCGCGGTGGCAGTCGACGAAAACTACCACAGCGCCACATAGATGAGCGCTATGATGACGAGGGTTCAGAAGAGGAACCCACACAACCTAACGGCACGACTGACCCACGCGCATACGCAGATCAAATTCTCGAGTACTTCATTTCTGACTCAAATCAGGTCCCGCAGGTTCTCATTTCCCCACCGCCTGATTTTGACCCGAACACCGCCATTGATGATGACGGGCATACGGCATTGCATTGGGCCTCAGCAATGGGCCGCTTACGTATCGTCAAATTATTGATCACAGCGGGCGCAGAAATATTCAAGGTGAACAAAGCAGGCCAGACTGCGCTCATGCGAAGTGTTATGTTTGCAAACAACTATGATGTGCGGAAATTCCCCGAGCTGTACGAACTCCTTCACCGTTCTACACTCAACATCGATAATTATAACCGGACCGTGTTTCATCACATTGTCGACGTCGCAATGTCGAAGGGGAAGACACATGCTGCGCGGTACTATATGGAGACAGTGCTGAATCGTTTAGCTGACTACCCAAAAGAACTGGCGGATGTCATCAATTTTCAAGACGAGGACGGCGAAACTGCATTGACAATGGCTGCCCGGTGCCGGAGCAAGCGCCTCGTGAAACTTCTCATCGATCATGGCGCTAATCCAAAGATCATCAACAATGATGGCAAGAGCACCGAAGATTACATCCTTGAGGATGAACGTTTCCGTTCGTCTCCAGGCCCAACGTCACGCCTCTCATCGATGTCCTTCCGCAATGCCCAAGCGACTCTCGGTCCCACAGCTTCCAATGCAATGACGCTAGCATACCCTATGAATGGTGACAAGCCGCCGCTCCATCACTCTGTCGCAGGGCAAAAGGCCAGCACGCGCTGTGTCAATGACATCACAAGCATGCTCGACAGTCTCGCATCGTCATTCGACCGCGAACTGCAAGAAAAGGAGCGCGATATGACGCAAGCGCACGCACTTCTGCAGAACATCCAGCAAGAAATTCTAGAGAGCCACCGTGCCGTAAACCAGCTCAAAACGCAAGCTGAGGGGCTGCAGCTGGCAAAGGGTTTGCTTGCGGAGTTGGAAGGACGCTTGCTTGACAAGATGGGGAGGCGGTATCGGTTGGGCTGGGAGAAATGGGTAAAGGATGAGGAGAATCGCGAAACGTCGATACGGGACGCTGCTGATGGAGAGTTGAGGATTACAGCAGCGACGGTGCCTTACCGGACGGACGACGACATCGAGGAGGTTGCGGAGCCTGGGAAAGACAAGGGGAAAGGGAAGCGAAAGGCGTTACCCCAGGAGGAGGACATTTCAGACCTTTTGGCGTTACATGCTGAAGTGCCTACGGATCCAGAAGCAATGCGAGTCGCCTGCGATGCCTTACGAGACGAGATTGGGCTGCACAGGAAACGAAGGAAAGATATGTTTGACGAGCTGGCGTCATTCCAAGCGGAGGCGGGGACTGGGGGACGGATGGCTGAGTATAGAAGACTAATTGGGGCAGGGTGTGGTGGAGTGCTGCCATCGGAAGTAGACAACGTGATTGGAATGTTGCTCGAGGTGATTACATTTTTTCAACGTCAGCTGCATGTCTCACCTTTTTGCTACAGACGCTAGAATCGGAGGAACCGAGCGCGTCATCAACAGCATGGAGTGGGTCCAAATCTGGTCCGATGGGCTGACGACGTCTAGGTTTGCTGGGGCGCTGGTAACTTATATCGTTCTTCTCTTGTGTAATCATATCGAACCTTTATTGCTGGATCTCGACTTCAATATAAATCAATCGTCGACTTTCTTCAGAGATATTGAGTATGTGGGATCGCTCTGTAACTGTCTGCTTTTCAAGAGGGTGCACGCCTGAGGCGTGTTTTCGTAATAAAGTTGCTTAGTCAACTACTACTTTTCTTGTCTTGAACGCGTTGGACAGTCTCGGACTCGATGTCACTTACTCGTATACAGGTCCAGCGAGCTACTACTGTCTCGCCATGGACAAGGGATTTCAGGCATCTTCTCCCTGTCCCAAAACACTTCCAAAATAGACAAACTTGGTTCGACCCCATCACAAAGGCCGTACGCGTCAAAGACCGCATAAAATACTGGAATGTCGTTCCAGGTGACCAAATTTGCGTACGCGGGGACACACGCAAGACCATCCATGAGGTTCTCAGTATAAATAAATTTACCAATCGCGTCTATCTGAAGGGTGCCAATCTCGTACGTGTTTTGTTATATTGTATGTACTGGTGTTCTTCGATGCTGACTGAGTGGTTCTGTAGCATGAGGGGAAACAATACAAGACCCCGGTCAACCGCAGTGTGCACTACTCAAGATGTATGCTCTACATTGGCGAACAAATGAGAAAGGCCACCTCGGTTGGTGAGCAGCCCAAGGCGATCTCGTAAGTGTTTACACCTGTCCGCATTCTTGCCTTTGACTGTACATCCCCCACAGTGTGTTTGCGAGACGTATTGGTGTGAGAGATCCTCATTGGGATCCCATCCTTTATCGCTGGAACTGGAAACGTCTGGTGCTTGCTACTGATCCATATACCCCGAAGACAAAGGTCGAACTAGAATGGCCTCAACCGGAAGAGCGAGACCACCAAGAACGTCAGACGCACTCCTTCTGTTTCTGTTTTATTTGCTGACTCCTGCGTGTCGTAGCTAATCCACTGTTGGACACGACCCCAGAGACGGTTCGGGAAATAACGTACAAACCACCCGTGTTCACTCTGTCCAAAATGATTGGTCTTCAGAGCGGCGCCACCGAGAAGGACTACCTACGGACGCTGTTCAATCCATCCGCCGTTTCTTTCGACCCGTCAGCTCCGATGGAGGTACATCTTACGAAGGAGCTGAGCAACCCTCATAGCAGAGCGAAAAAGCAGGCGCGCTGGCAGGCTGCTATAAAGCGCAGGAGCACACTCTTCAAGAAGTTCATTGCCCAGGAACTCAGGAACATTAATGGTCGGAGTATTCGGGATGCTCGAGCAGAAGCTGCTTTCAAGTACCGGCAGAAGTTGGAGGAGGAGAGGAAGTCGGAGAAGAAACGGAGGTGGTTGACCAAGGAGCGTGTTGCGAAGATGGAGAGAAATTCTAAGCGCAAGGCAAGGAAGGCGGAGAAGCAGAAGGAGAAGCTCAGCCAGTTGGTCTTGCGGGATGCGCCAAACCAGTTTATTCCTGGCAAGTCTGCGAGGAGACAAGAGGCATGATGATATTGTGTCAGGAGCTATATAGTATACGCTTGGTTGGTTATCAACTGCTGGTTAATTGTTGTCCCGGTTATCTGGGTCCATTCTATCCCTTTTCGCTTACAATATTAGAGGAAAGTAACGTGAGAGACTTGCAGTGGCACTTGCCCTGGGCATTAGCCTTGCGGATTAGAATCGCATCCGCATCCACGAACATGTTGCGTTGCATCTCTTTCGCTTCCACCACCAGCGACGTTGACAAAAGCTGCGCAGCCAACGTCTGAAATGACCATTGCGTCCGCTACAAGTTTAGACGTGGGGGGCGGTATGCACCGCATCTCCACAGAAGTCGGACAAGACGACTCGGATGATGACCAGGCAATCGTGGAAGCCACATACCTGCAAGACATACAAGGAAACACTCGTATACGCTGGGTATACTTTATGCTAGGAGCCGCTACTCTGCTATCATGGAACGGTATGTCTCTGGGAAGTTAGGGACCGGTCGATGGCTGATATAGATATCTTCGGCTAGCAATGATCAATGCAAATTCATTCTTCATGTCGCGGCTGGCAGGTTCTCCACTGAGAACATCATTTAGTTCGTACTTGTCTAGCGTGTTTACCGCCAGTAACGTGGTTACATTGGGACATGCGATTGTTACCTCGAAACAAGTGGGTGCTGCATGCATGAAGGTGTTTTGTCTCTGACCATGGCATGTTTCTTAGTCTTCTCCTTCCAGGCGCGCCTTCTGGTCTACCGCGCTCACCTCGGCCATCGTCACCATACTGTTTTTGACAACGTTCCTCCATCCTAGCCCAGCTCCGTTCTTCTACTTCATCATGTTAAGTGCGTTCTGCTTGTCGGGCTGCGCGTCTTATCTATCGAACTCGGTATTCGCCGGTGCAGCACTATTTGGCGCGCCTTATATGCAATCGATGATGTCTGGCCAGGCCGCAGTAGCCGTTGCTGTCAGTAGCGTGCAAGTCATTAGCTCCGCCATCTCAGTTTGGGGAACCACCTCACCGGCTCCGGGCATCCGTAATACCAGTCCTGATGGCAAAGCTGAGGAGAAATCTGCGCGTATATTTTTTGGGATTTCCGCGTTGTATATGATTGCTACGCTCCTCGCATATAGGTGGCTAGCGTCATTGCAAGTATATACGACGACCATGGGGGCTCTCGAGGATAACCTCAAGACCCAAGTTATCTCAGTCGAGGCTGATGAAAGGCAGCCTCTCTTGCCTGCGGCACTGCCAAACGCAGTTGAAGGAAACCAGATTTTCCGTATTTTCCAGACCAATTTTATATATAATTTTACTGTGGGATTTGTTTTTACTGTAACTCTGGTAGGGTCTCTCCGACTGCCGACGTCATTCTGCTCACCAGTATTTGTAGGCTGTTTACCCAGCCATCACTGTCACCATCAAGCCGACAAATCCAAATACTCATCCTTTACTGTTTAGTGCTGTACACTTTTTGGTGTTCAGTTCCGGTGACCTTTTGGGAAGATACATGTGCTCCTTCCCAAAACTCATAATCTGGTCGGCTCGACGCGTTTTGGCTCTTAGTCTTCTTCGGACCCTGTTTATCCCTGTGTTCCTGCTATGCAACGTGGAACATTCACTCCCTGTTACACCGTTTATCAGCTCTGACTTGGTTTACATGCTACTCTTGTGCGCTCTGGGCGTATCGAACGGTTATATGTCTACTTTGTGCATGTTGGGCGCGCCCTCGTTGGAACACAATAGGAGACTGAGGGGCCGACAGGAAGATGTTGACGTTGCTAGCACCGTTGCAGCTTTCTGTCTCATTGTGGGATTAGCAGTTGGTGGATTTGCGAGCTTTGGAGTAAGGGCTGTTATCTGCGATTGTAATCCGTTCGCGTCCTAGACTTCAAGTCGTCTCCTACATACGATACCATTGAATATAATTATAATATGGGATACCTTTTCCATGGATTGGGGTCCTGAGGAGCCATGTATTAGGCCCAGGAGTCGCTTGAGCTCGATTCAACATTTTAAATGTAGCGGTACGTAATGTGCCACGACGACTGAACTTGCCTTCAATATTGTACGTTGTTCATACTACTTAGTATGTTCGGTCAAGCAGGCTCCGCGAGCAAAGCAGAGAAGCTCCTCATGTCACCCGAACAACACTCTTCGGGCTGTATTCCATTACGTTCTCTTCACAGTCACACCACGCGTTCGTAGTCCTCCCACCTTGCGTCAACTACTAAGCTAACCAACTCCTCCACGTCAATAGGGCCTAGCAGCATGTCGCTACAGATTTCGACCATTGATTCGGGGGCTGCTTATCATGCTCTCCCACCAGCCCCGGTCGATGACGACAGCGACAGCGAACTTGATTTGGCATTCGATGATTCTGCAACAGACCCTTCTGTCACCGATGAGGTCGTCGATAGTCGAATACGATGGGTGTACTTTATGCTAGGCTGCGCAATCCTCCTCCCTTGGAATGGTACGTACCAATACTTACCTCTCCTGTGTGCGCTATGGTCCTAGCTTAATTTTTGCATAGTGATGATTACCGCTACCTCATTCTTCTTGTCTCGCTTGGTCGGATCGCCATTGCGGGCAATGTTTACCTCCTACCTGACCACCACTTCCACCGTGTTCAATGTCTTTGCACTGGCACATGCCACGGTGACCTCGAAACGGGTTGGAATATAATTTATTTTTGTGGAGTCCATATCACCCTAACCATCATATTGTCAGTCGTCACCCTCTCAACGAGTTTTCTGGTCTTCCGCATCCGTCACACTCATCATCATTCTCCTATTCTTCAGCACCTTCACACACTACCAACCATCAACCTTCTTTATCTTTGCAATCCTATGTTCTATTTCTTTGGCGATATGCGTTTCCTATCTTTCCACAGCCGCCTTCGCTGGAGCCTCGCTCTTTGGGGCTCCTTACATGCAATCTATGATATCCGGTCAGGCTGCCATAGCTGTGGTTGTTAGTGTGGTCCAGGTGGTCACATCCGCCTTGTCCGTCTGGGGTTCGACGCCTGAAGCAATTGCCGCGTTCATATCGAATAAAGGCGTTGGAGACGGAAAGGTAGAGCAGGATTCGGCTCGTACATTCTTTGGAATATCCGCATTGTTTATGATCAGCACGTGTATGGCTTACGCCTGGATGGCGCGGTTGCCGGCCTACAAGACCACTGTTGGGATCTTGGAACAAAATATCAAGCTTCATGGGGCCCTGGACAGTGCCGATGAAACGGGAGGGCTCGTCTTTCGCAATACAGATCAAGCAAGCCATGAGGAAAGAAATCAAATAATACGTGTGTTCAAGGCAAACATCCTCTATGAATTTGCTGTTGCATATGTCTATGTGATCACTTTGGTGCGGTAACTCAACTTATCATCTGGTCGCTAGTTAACTCCTTGCTCCAAGGCCATCTTCCCTGTCATCACAGTTACCATACAGTCGACTAACCCCAATACTCATCCGTTACTATTCACCGCCGTTCATTTCTTGATGTTCAACCTCGGCGACTTCTTTGGACGATACATCTGTACTTTCCCGAGAGTGATAACGTGGTCCGCTACACGCATAGTAGCGTTCTCGGTCATCCGCACCCTGTTTATCCCCATCTTCCTTCTATGCAATACGGTGCAGGGACCTTCGCGTGGTTTGCCCGTAATCAGCTCAGACATTGTTTATATGCTCCTTGTTGGCGCTCTGGGCTTATCAAACGGATACGTCTCTACCCTCTGCATGCTAGGTGCATCCTCTCTAGAGCACAATCCACGATTGCGACAACGTCGCGAAGACGTCCCCGTTGCGAGTACCGTGGCCGGTTTTTGTTCTATCGTGGGTCTTGCAATCGGGGGTTTTGGAAGTTTTTGGGTGAGAGCTATTATTTGCCAATGCAATCCTTTCGTGGAGTGAGCACGTATACCCAAAATATACATAGACCGGAATTCTATAGTACGACAACTCTACAGTATATTAGACAGATGTATCATGACAGACTGCTACTGGGGGCTCCTGGAAGACGAGGTGCTAGATCCTTCGCCTGCGAAGTTTGCCTCCGTCGTCGGTGCTCCGAGACTCTCAGGGCGAATATATCACGATGTAATATATACTTCTCGTGGGTGGGCCTTGGTGATGAAGAATCTGACGTGGGCAATGATCCAGGGACCTTTGATGACCGTGACTTCTCCGGCTTGCCGTCGTCTTCATTCTTTTCACCTTCATCAGCTATTTTATCCTTATCCTTATCCGCCTTCTCTTTCTCTTTCTTGCGTCTCTGCTTCTCCTCCCACTCCTCCCTAAGCCTCGCAATTTCCTCAAGACTGACTCCAACCTTGTTCTCGTTCTCAGGCTCGAGCACGCGGGTGGCGAATCCGTGGTCTGACAGGTGAACCGTGCATGTATACAGGAAATCAGAGGTATCTATCGTGGCAAGCACGGCAGTTGTGGGCTTATAACAGATGTAGCATGCTTTCGCGGTCGCTGTTGTCTAGTCTCTTTGGTATGAATAGTCATTAATGAATCGCTGGGACATACTCGCTTGTAGTAAAGATTTGGAAAGGACATGGTTGCAGTTATAGTGCAGCACTGCAGCTGTTGGTATTTGTGACTTCGGCTGTGATCAGAACTCGGTTTGGTTAGAATTGATTCACAGCATCCAGCGGGAAAGGACAAAGAGAGGATTTTAGCGCTAGAGGATGATAAGGATCTGTCTTGTCATGTGCAAGCTAGACAGCTGCAGTATCTTGAAGTAACCCACCCGGGCCTGACAATGATCACATTATTATCTTTCCGGCCCGCATGAGGGAGAACGGAAGTAAAGAGCCACACCACAATCCACCGTTCTCACTCAGACTATCACCATCATGAGCACAGTCGGTAAGCCCATCACCTGCAAGGCTGCTGTTTGCTGGGGTGCTGGCCAGCCCCTCAAGGTCGAGGAAGTTGAGGTTGCACCCCCGAACGCTCACGAAGTCCGCATTAAGATTCTGTATACTGGTAAGTAAGAGGACCTGCACGGTTATCTTATCTGCTGATGGGAGCGATCTTACAGGTATATGTCATACTGATGAGTACACTCGCAGTGGTAAGGATCCTGAGGTGTGCCTAGAATTCAGCCTTGTCGTAACCTGAGCTCATCCAAAGCATCGCAGGGTCTCTTCCCCGTGATCCTTGGTCATGAAGGTGGAGGTGTAGTGAGTCAGAGCACTTACTGACTGTGCATATTGCTTCATCGCTCTTCGGAGTTCTTCAGGTTGAATCGGTTGGTGAGGGTGTCACAAGCGTGTCGGTTGTAAGTCTCAACCATAAAAAATATTGTATTGCCCTTCCTCAACATCCTTTGCTAGGGCGACCATGTTATCCCGCTTTACACTGCTGGTGAGCCAGCTCATAATGGCTCCTGAATTCCCAGTTCAGTCTGATTCACCAGAGTGCCGCGAATGTAAATTTTGCAAAAGCGGGAAGACCAACCTGTGTGGGAAAGGTTAGACCCCTGTATTTTGTTTGTTTGAAATCTCAAATATATCGTGTGGTCAGTGAGAACAACCCAAGGCCAGGGTCTCATGCCTGATAGCACCAGCCGCTTCACGTGCAAGGGCCAACCCATTCACCACTTCGTATGTATCTCAACCCCTTTCGAATCTGACGACACTCATCCGCAAGGACAGATGGGAACTTCAACGTTCTCGCAGTACACCGTGGTGGCAGAGGTTTCTGTAGTCGCTGTGAACAAGTCTGCGCCTCTCGAGAAGGTCTGTCTTCTTGGTTGCGGTATCACCACAGCATGGGGCGCAGTTGTGAAGCAGCAAGGCATCAGTATGTGAAACTGTGGTATTCCTGCTGTCACTCATACAGTACGCAGAGGGCTCCAACGTCGCTGTTTTCGGATGTGGTGCCATCGGTCTCGGTGTCCTCTCCACCGCCTCGGTCGTCGGTGCTTCTCGGATCATCGCCGTCGACACGAACCCCGGGAAAGAGTCTTGGGCAAAGAAGATGGGTGCTACCGACTTTGTCAACCCTACGGCGCTCCCAGAGGGCAAGCGAATCCAGGATTACCTGGTCGAGATTACTGACGGCGGGTTGGACTTTACCTTCGACGCTACTGGTAATGTACACGTCATGCGTGCTGCGTTAGAGTCGTGCCACAAGGGCTGGGGTGTGTCCACCATTATCGGTGTTGCTGCTGCTGGCCAGGAGATATCAACACGTCCGTAAGTGGTCTGGCGTTTTTTATAGGGCTTCTCTGTGCTGAAGGTTCTTGTAAAGGTTCCAGCTGGTAATGGTCCAGCTGAGGTAGATGGTCAGTTGTAACTTATGGATGGATGTATTCCAGGTTACTGGTCGTACATGGCGAGGAACTGCGTTTGGAGGAGTGAAGGGTCGGACTGAGCTCCCTGGTCTCGTCGAAGGTGACTCGACCTTTAGTTTTTTCAATCCATGCCCTTAACAACGTAATCTACCATCCAGACTACTTGCAAGGTAAGCTCAAGATCGATGAATACGTCACGCACCACCGCAAATTTGCGGAAATCAACGAGGGTTTCCACGACATGCACGTATGTATCACACTCCTTCATGAGCCCAACAGAAGAGTAACCTAAGTTCTAGGGTGGTGACTGTATCCGATGTGTCGTCGATATGACGGAGTAAAAGGATAGGACCAGTTGTATCCACGAATGATAGTCTTGAAACCTCGAATAACTGTTGAATACGAAGTGAAAATATTATTAGCAATTGCAAGGCTTTCGGACGAAGTAAATAATTATGGGCATCGGGGTATAAATGGAGTAATGACTACTCTTGAGCCACCCGCAAGTTAAAAATGCAAGCACTACACACCACTGATCATCCGTCTTTCCCTGTTTCTCCCAGACAAAGCAGCCCATAGTAATATAAGAGCCGCATTGACCTCCCTCCGTCTTGTAGCCGTCTTCTTCCATGTTAGTCTAAGCAACCCGAGAACTGCGAATGAAAATGATATGTCAAGGAACAGTCTTCGTACGATAGTGAGCACCGGAGACCGGTTCTCGCTCCGAGCGAAAAATATAAGAAGCTGCTTCAATGGTACCATCACCCGTGACGATGGCTTCAGAACGAGCGACCACATTCCCATCTCATCTAAATCCCATTCGAGTGCTTCAGGACGGTTGTCCGTCGGACTGCCTCTACCGGAAGAGCTTCTCAAGGGAAGCGAAACAGTGGATCGCTGCGGGTGTACTACCTGGGACTCGAGCATATCAAGCCGTTCCGTTAGTGCGGCAAGGTGCGTCTGGACGTTTTCGACGGCTTGCTCCAGGGGTAACCGTGAGGGTGTTCGTATAGGTGCTTCAGTGCCATGAGGCCGGCCCCTCCGAAGAGAGAGAGCAGATTGAATCCGCGGTACAAACTCGGGTGACTGGTATGTCCCAGAATATTGCCCTGGTGGAGGGTATACAGACGAGGATGTTATTGGTACTGACTGGCTGGCGAAGGCGGATTGCGTCTGGTATGTGGGCATTGGTTGCATTGGTGGAACGTTTACGAGCCCAGCAAGTGGCGGCGACATGGCAAGTGAGCCGGTCACAGGAGTACGATATCGTGAGGACATGGAAGAAAGTGGTCTTGGATGTTGGACAGGCTCACGTAAGGATGGGAGATCGTGAGTCTCGTCGCCTAATTCGCCATCTTCAGAACTCGAGCCACTATCCTCCATAACTGCTGATTGTGCAGCTTGTTGAGCCTCCGAACAGGTAGAGGAAAATAGTTGACCGGGAATTCGAGGAATGTCGTTCTCTGAGGCGCTGGAGCTTGACGACTGGGAGGTCCGAGACCTTGAAAGGGAGTCTAGGTGGACTATATCAATTAAGCAAAAGGCAAATTTGACGCTGGACATACGGCTCATCACCAGATTTGACGGGTCACCACCATAAGACTGGAGTTCGTTCATGAGGTCACGGGCAACAGTCTTGTCCGAGTATTTACTTAGAACCTGTACTGAAATAATTGTCGGGCGTCATAAAATCATGCAAGATCATACCTTCAGCAAAGCATCTACGTAAAGCCATTTTGCTTCATATAGATTGAGATCCTTGTGCTTCGCCCATGCGTCCCTGGAGTGTATGTTAACACATGATAACGCAAGACGGGGGACGACGTAGACTGACCATTTTGCCCGGTCTAGCATATCCCACATGCCTGGACGACCGCCTTGGACATTTCCGACAGTCGCTGCGCACAGTAACATGAGTCAAGAGATGCTCTGACATGTGATGTAAAGGGAATATCCACCTTGTTTGTACAAGCTGTGGTAAGGAAAATCAGTAAGCAAATGTACGCTTGAAGATGCAAATTCATATAACGCACCTGTACATTGTCAGTTTCTCCTCGTACCCTGTTTGTATTGGTCCAGTCTTTGGGAAGCCCTGCACTATCTCCACTGCCCGATCAAATTGCGCATCAATAAGTTCACGCGAATCCATCCTAGAAAATAGCAACACCGAAAGGAATGAGCTTGCGGATAATGTGGTGTGTCCAACAACAGTTGTTAACAGAGTGACAGAGCAAGAACACGGTGACTGAGAGAAGTTATGAGCTGCGTCTGCGATTCACCAGCGTGACGCAAACAGGCCTTATTGACTGCTTTGAGCGCTTCAGCAACACCCCATGTTGGTGTTCGGCATTCGCCGAATGCACTCCGACAATCACATTACATAATCGGTAACAGTGCGAGCACCCATCCCCGACTCGTGGATTTTCACACCTCGTTATATTCATGCGATATAAGTACATCATAAAATAGTCGATCAAGGTTATGCGAATTATCTTTTCAGTTTGCTGCTGATTGGCCAGTCACAGAGAATGCAGGTTGGATAGGCAATTGCTTCCTGGAGATGTGATGTGAATACTGCTCTCCTGATTTGGATGTAAGAAGGGTAGCAAATGACCAACTTATTGGAGTAATGGGAAAGTGCTTTGGAGGTAACTCAGGCAATTGTATTTTGCTGTGTGGAAATTCTACAATACAAGATGTAGCATATGATAGATGTTCAACAGTATGGTGCAAGATTCCTTGAGAGCCATTTGTCACTCCCAACTCTGTAGACAGATTACGATTTTGCAAGATGACAGGCATTCCTATGTAGAATAATAAAATACCAGGCAAAGAACCTTCTCCACTCAAAGCAGTTGTGTCAAGATATAGCAAAGAGTGCATTTCTTTAGTGTTCACATCATTTGGCTCTATTACATCAAGAGCATGGCAGGAGATGAGCAGTTTCTGTTCAGATGTGGTTTCAGTATTTACTTTGGCCTTGTGTAAATTTATACTTTCACGTAAGAAGTTGGTATTGACAATAGCACATGCATTATAACGGAGTTCATTCCGCATATCAATGCCATCTTCATGAGCTTCAGATCGCATCAATCGACTATTGAACAAGTCCATATCTTCTATAGTACATTGTCGAATTCGGAGTCGTCTGACAGCTTCTGCATATTGAACATCATCTTTCATGTGTTCTTGCTCACTAAAAATGATGACAGCATTGAGTGATTTCCAAGCTAGACGACCTAGCCATTTCATGATCTCCTTGTTTGATACATTTTTGGATGAGGATATTGGAATATATAATGCAGTACCTCCCACAGGTGCATATTGAAAAAAATCACCTGAAACAATGAAGTGGATGCCTCCAAAAGGAACATCATAGATTTCTTTAGCATACCTAAGTGCATGATCCATGTCGCACAATATTTGTTGACCCAATAATGAGCATTCATCTGTTAAAATGAAACCAACATCCTTCCAGTCTTTCCGCAATTGCATTTGATTATTGACACTAATCAAAGCTTCAAAATCTTCTGCATGTGAGCCTAATTTTTGATTGTGCTTGCCTTTGTTCTTGTTCTGCACATGAATGCCAAATGCCTTATGAATAGTGGTTCCATCTATTATAGCTGCTGCTGATCCAGTCGGAGCAACAAAACGTAGAAGATGTTGACAGTGATAACATGTCATTAGCATTTGTAGTGCAAATATGCAATGTGTTTTGCCTGTACCACCTGGTCCACTCATAAGTAAGCGCAAAGGCTCATTATATTTACGGATATGAAATGTCACAGGATAATCTGGAACTATAAGATTTGTGTCATTTTCCATGAGATGTTCAAGGTTTGGATGTTGCATCTTCAAGAAAACAGATGCAATGATCTGAAAGGTTTTCCATTGAGTGTTGTTGAGAGTGAATTCTCTGGCGATGTTTTGAAGCAGTCTCATAGGTGAATCATGAGAAGTCAAAGATTGAGCAGGAGTTTCAGTGATTTGTTTGATCAGATTTCCATAGTGTTCAGCAGCTGTACTTGAGTGTTTACAATTATCTAAGATAGCTGTCATTTGACTTGTCACATCATTTTGATTGAATAGGTGTTGGTGAATAACCATCTCTTGATGTTTGATAGTGTCCTTCCACTGCTTCATGAGTTTCGTGGTGACCACAGGTAAAGCTTTATGATTGAGTTCTGCTGCAAACATTCCTTGCTTAATTTTTTCACTCATATCTTTGTTTGGTGAGAAAGCATCTAGCCAACATGATTCTTCAAGCAAGCCAAGTACTTCTTGAAGATTAATCTCTTTGATGTCTTATGTGCATCTGTAAGGAAAGACAGTTCATCTTCTGTATTAAGATCCACTCCAACCAAATTGCTTTTATTCACAGACATTAGTTGCTTAGTAGCTTCTGAACGCTTGCACAATCTCTCAGCATCACGTTCATCTTCACACTCATTGATTGCCTTCCAGTTGGCCATGATTTCACTACTTTGGTTGTCAAACTGAAAGGAATGAAATATGCCCTCAAATGTCTCATCTGGAGCAAGGATAGATGTTCTATGGCTGAATGGTTTAAAATGTCCCAGTACAAATGGGTAATATGCACTAGGATTGGTCTCGGATGGCACACATTGCCAATGATGCAAGGAATCAAATGAGGTCCTTCAAATCCTCTAGACACATTTGTATGCTCTACTAATAAATGTGTATTCGATTTTGGGTGAGGTTCTTCAAGACTGAATCTTTGTAATGCATTTGGCTTCTCCACATCCAGAAACTTAGCATTATCAGCAGTCTTTCTCTCCAGCTTGATGCATCGTACAAACTCAAAAAATGACAGGTTCTCTAAACCATTAGATCTGAAAAAATAATCATTGACTTGATCAGAATAAACTATGTCTCCATGCTGATCAATTGTATGCAAGACGTGGAATCCGAGAAGCTCGTAAAGATGATTCACATTGTCGGCATAAATACAAGAGATAAATGCCTTCCTGATCAACTTCAATTCCTTCCTTGCAGAACATCAGTCCATTGAGTTCTGACTGTCCATAAACACATTCATTAGAGAGCTGCTGCACGATACAGTGAGAAATGATAAACTCATCCTGAATCCGTAAGAGTTCAATATTTAGACCTGCTAAGTCTTCTGGCACACGCACAATATTAACGCTCGCATCATATTGTGCCCACGAGCATACCGCACAGACTCGTCCAGAAGACCACAATGTTCCATTCCGATAATCCTCCACACACTGTAAAGCAATCTCTTGACTCACTTTTTTTGGCCATGCTGATGCGATCATATTCACAGTCTGCTCATGTACTTCCTTGGTTTCTTTTTTGACTTGTTTTTGGGCTTTTCATTGTAATTTCTGAGACGAGAAAGTCACATTGAGGAGAGGATGCAAAACTTCTGGTGTGAAATAGAGTTTGAATGTGCAACACAAGAAATCTGCTCGAGAACTTAACTTGAGATTAATGTACGGCACAAAGGTAAGGATAATAGAAAAAAAAACACAATCATCAACGACTAACAAATAACGCGTAAAACAGCATATGAACCAATGCAGCGCACGAGCATATCTCGTATTTGAACGCCCTGATACATCAATGACACAATCTGGACGGATCTTAGCCAATATAGCTCGCAGCGTGAAATGACCGAGCCTGCTAAGTCTCGACACTAAGAGATGAGACACATCCTCATTCAACCAAGGATAGTTAGCAAGATCACATATGGAACTGACAATAACATTGTCGTCAACATGGACAGCACGAACGGCCGTCATGATCTCATTGCCACAAAGCGCATCAAAATACCTATTCACAGCAACGAGGCGACAGCGAAGGACATCACCATCATCAGTAAACCATAATGATGAAGCGATGAATTCGGCATTAGACAAAGAACCAAGAAAAGCAATGTGCTCCTCAAAAAATGCAGATAGATGCTGAACCAAAACACATTTATGATTAGCGATGCCATGAATACCCAACTGCTTTAAACACCGTCAAAGCTGAGCGACACCAAGAGACATGAAAGCACACCTAAATTCCTCGCAAGACCACAAAAACCAAACGGGATCTCGACCCACCAAATCACTCACGTCAGCACGCATTATGCGCAACGATATTACGTTCAACGTCACAAGAATCAATTAGTTTAACGTCGTGAATGACAAATTGTTTAGCGTCCTCGAGGACGACAATGACGGTGTGATAAGTAACGTCAGCAAAGAGAAATCAAAAGATAGGAACCACTAACACTCACCGATCCATCGACCACATACAGTCATTCCGATTCCGACAGAGTGAGACACAAACATACGATTGCGAGAATGTGAGACACGAAAACAAGAGCGAATCTAAAGATCGCTACAAAAGCGGAACTTCCGATGCCGAAAAAGCTCACGGGGTATACACCCTGCACGACAATGACAGAGAAAAAAACAAAGTACCCCGTAAAAGCCCTCCTCTTCGAGTCGGGGAACATGGCGACTTCTACGGAACCACCTTACTATCTCTTGGTGTCCCATTCGTCTCTTCAGCACAGCTCGGGTCTTAGTTCCAGTTCCCTCGTGCATGCAAACGTAGAATATCGCTATGCGGATGACTCACCTTTGATACTATTGTCGCGTCATCCTGACGAGCATGTCCTGGTACTGAATCATGATCCAGCGAAGGGAGACATGCCAACAGTGCAGAGCACTTCTGCTCATATGGCTGTGACAGGCGTTAAGGTGTCCGTAGCACCTGGCGCCAGCGCCAACGAGGACCACAGCACGAACGATAATATGTATGTTCTAGAAGTTGCATCCACTTCTGACGACCAGTAAGTGGTTCATTTTTGCCAGCCGATTTGATGAGACCTTAGCATCACTCCTCAGCTTAAGCATGGAGTCATCCCATGCCTACTTACAGAATCCTCAAGCAATAGTTGCTCGATTCAAACAGAGGTCTGCTCAATTTAATTGTCAAGTCTCTGGCTCTATAATCTCGACAGAAATGCGGTTCTCCGTTGCGTCTTCGATTATCCCGGAATAGGAAAGGCTGGTGATATCCTACCATCTTGGTCTAGCTCATGGCCTAAGTCACCAGGTCGCTCGACGTAGATTCATTCACGCATGTAGTACATCATGTCTGCTTTCAACCACAGTTACTTCTTCCCCTCTATGAGAGAAATGTAGGAATGTATACATCATCGACGTTTATTGCCTTTACCACCTTTCCGTTGTTGAAGCGTTGAAGGGCCTGTATTAGGCTTTACGACGGGCGTACTTGCTTTAGATTCCTCGCCAGCAGAAAGAAGAGCAGATAGCCTATTGCGGATAGAGATGTCAACTCGTGGATTGCATACAATGATTGCGTACCCTCTGGGATCGTCACTTTGGATGAATTTCTCAGCCTTCCCTTGCTGTCCTTTCAGTCCGTCGAGTGTCTCTGGGTCCAATTGTTTCTGCACCAGCATGAGGACGAAAAATAAACTATATACGCATCAAGCTCACCATGATGTAGGGCATTGCAAGCATCATCACGCCAGTCAATACCATGATCATCATCATTGGGCTTTGGAACATCCCCAGGAGATTGAAGGATTCGTGCGGCGAGAAGTATCTGTTCTTGTGACGGGGGGTCAACACAATTGGATAAGGAAGGCTAAAGGAGGCCGTCGTAAGGAGGGGAGTGCCGAATATGTACGGCCGGACTTCTGGCAGAAGCTCAGAAGGAGATACATCTATTCGAACCTAGGTGGGTCTAATGAGCACTGCTAAAAAAAAAGAAAAGGAGGGCTTACGTGGTCAAACGAATAATCATGGGATAGTACGGAAAGAACATATGTCCCCGGGGGAACATCTGGTCTACACAAGTTGGAGGTGGGAACGTGCACTAGTCAAACGCAGCCTTACATCGAAAAGTTTCCATTGCGTGTCACGCGTCCTGACATCTTTCCTTCATCGAGAAGAACCTTGGCGGATGCAAGTGCATTGTAGTCTGGTTTCTGCGATCTGAGGTGCTTGTCACGCATTTCGTACAGAAGACTTACTAGGACACAGCTTATTCCATTGTATGTATCCTTGCAATTCCACAGCAAAGATGATACTAGAGAAAACAATAAGTCAAGTAGTAGAGGAAAAGCAACGAGACTCGCCTTGACCACGAGAGGAAAAGGCTCAACAACGAAAGGGTGCGCACCATCTTCATTACTATTGACGCGTCAAACACACTTCTGAGTGAGTTGTCGGAAGCCTTTGGACAACAACACCAAATAATAACGGTGCAAATAGTACTACTGCCTCCTCTACACTTGTAGCAGCAGATCGAAATGCGTCAAAAGCGGGCCAAGACATACCGAAAACTAATGCATCTGTACTGCATGTCTTTTGGATTCAGACAGCCTTATCAGGTCCTCGGTATGTCCATAGTGTGACAAACAATTGCAGCACCTAAGTCCTTTCACAGTAGACTCAGAAATGTGCCAAATAGCTGTAGATTCCAAGCTGGATCTCATCAAACAGTTTACTACCGTGCTCCAGGGAAACGTGAAGCCCAGTGAGTTTTCCCGCACGCCCGCAGTGTCGTTTGCTGAACGTCTGACAAGTGTGTTTTCAGTGATCACGCAATGCACTATCCACGAGCTTTATCTCCAAGGAAAGGCTCGACAGCCTGCCGTTGACCTCGCAAAGACGTTCGAACGTCGCAAATGCAACCATAGAGAGGCTATCCCCGGAGACGAGTGTCTCTTGAGCGTAGTAGGTGCGCGTCGTCTCATCTCTATGGTCACTCATCACAGGATCTGATTTGTACGTGCTTACCAAGGGGACACTAACAAGCATAGGTATGTTATCGCCACGCAATCGCAATCCCTGCGCAATGGACTGCGCATCATACCCGCGGTACCCGTAGTTCACATAAATCGCGCGGTCATGGTGCTCGAGCCACCCAGCGAAGCCACACTGAAAGCCAAGGAGCTGGTAGGAGTTTTCAAAAATACAATTAGGTCTGAATTGACGTTGCTGTTAGACCGAGAAGCAATCACTTCATCCATCCGTCCCAAAGCGTGCGACTGTACTCCAAGATGAACCAGTGCCCAAGAAGAGGAAGGGTCCAAAGGGGCCCAATCCTCTGAGCGTCAAGAAGAAGCAAAAGCATCCAGAAGCCTCTCCCCGAACCTCGCAAAAAACCAAGGCCGAGTCATCAGATACTCCATCGAGCACTGCTGGATTGCCAGGGCAAAAACGGAAACGTGATTTTCAGGATAAGCACGAAGAACAGTGTGTGGGATTGACCGATGGAGCCCAAAGCATTGTTACAACCAGGACGAGGAAAAGGCGTAGAAAAACTGCTGCCATCGCCCCATCTTCACCGTAGCTATCGCATCACAGTTCCACATGATCTTATTCAGTTCATCTCAAAAGGTCGTTTTGTAAATCGTGTCATATGACTGCGGAAAAAACGTATATATTCAAAGCATCACACAAAAGCAGGTCCTGGGTAATTGTACAACGTCCATAATTAGAGACATGCAACGACGACGTTCACAACTAACAACCACCACGAAGCCGAAGCACGAGGTGAAGGGTACTCTCCTTCTGAATGTTATAATCAGAAAGCGTACGACCATCTTCCAACTGCTTTCCTGCGAAGATCAAACGTTGCTGGTCAGGAGGAATGCCTTCTTTGTCCTGAATCTTCGCCTTCACGTTGTCGATAGTATCAGATGACTCCACCTCCAAGGTGATGGTCTTCCCCGTAAGAGTCTTGACGAAGATCTGCATGCCTCCACGAAGACGCAAGACCAGGTGAAGGGTAGACTCCTTCTGAATATTGTAATCCGAAAGCGTGCGACCATCTTCCAACTGCTTTCCTGCGAAGATAAGACGTTGCTGATCAGGAGGGATGCCTTCCTTATCCTGGATCTTCGCCTTCACGTTGTCGATAGTATCAGATGACTCCACCTCCAAGGTGATGGTCTTCCCCGTAAGAGTCTTGACGAAGATCTGCATGCCTCCACGAAGACGCAAAACCAGATGAAGGGTGGACTCCTTCTGGATATTATAGTCCGACAGCGTGCGGCCGTCTTCCAACTGCTTTCCAGCAAAGATGAGGCGTTGTTGATCAGGAGGAATGCCTTCCTTATCCTGAATCTTCGCCTTCACGTTGTCGATGGTGTCAGATGATTCCACTTCTAACGTAATGGTCTTCCCCGTGAGGGTCTTGACGAAGATCTGCATGCCTCCGCGGAGACGCAAAACCAGATGAAGGGTGGACTCCTTCTGGATGTTATAGTCCGACAGCGTGCGGCCATCTTCCAACTGCTTTCCAGCGAAGATAAGACGCTGCTGGTCGGGAGGAATACTGCATTGAACCCGTCAGCTTTGAGTCTCGAGGTCTGAAATGCATACATACCCCTCTTTGTCTTGGATCTTGGCCTTAACGTTATCAATGGTGTCAGAGGACTCGACCTCTAATGTGATGGTCTTGCCAGTGAGAGTCTTGACAAATATCTGCATCCTATAGCTTATCGTCAGCCTCACAACATGTAGAAGTGAGCGATCAAAGACTCACCTGAAGTTGAGAGTATGAGGTTGGTTGTGAGAGTTGGTGAGACGTTGAGACACTTAGATAACGCGCTTATATACTGCGGAGCGGAGTTTAAACGACCCCAGACCCGCCACTGGCCCACAGCAAGCCTCTAAGTTACTGCACAGCCGACAGGCTATACTGACTACCATCCTTTCCCAAGTACAAATTTCTACTGAGCCGGTCACCTCACATTTTTGCTGAGAGACAATTCCTACTAAAACATTTTGTGGACCTCAATTATTCTTGTTTCGACATTCCTTGAGATCCGGCTTCCTTGTAACCGCGCATTCTGAACCAATCAACTCATTCATCATACCATAGCCTGATGGTCAGATCTTTCTCCATTGAAGCAGAAGCCATGATGTTACGAACGGGATGAGTCTGAGCGCTGACTTCAGTCTGACAAACTTATGCCGAGGCTGTTCTTACCGCAATTGCTAAGACAGCATCTGTGCAAACCACGTGAGCCACTCAACACAACGAAACTAAAGAAATGTACCTCTGTGGCCCTCGAGGACCTGTAGCACTTCGCGACTCTGCAAGTCCCACACATATATCTTTGCGTCCTCGCTTCCACTCACCACGTATGATCCTCGAGTAGTACTAAAGCAAGTGAACAGGCAATACGTCCTGTTGGTGTGACCAGTGTACGTTTTGACACAACGTGTCTTCTGATAGTCCCAAAGCCTGATTGTGGAGTCCTGGGTTGCTGATAGAATAAATTTCGAGTTTGGAGAGAATTTGACGTGCGAACTGAGAACACCAAGTCAGTACCACGTAAAAATAACGACGAAAAGCATTCACCATATGGGATTATCGTCATCGACAATAGTTTTCAAACACTGCCCGGACTCAGCGTCCCAAATTCGTCTAGATTTCGTCAAGAGAAATACTTCGCCATAGCCTGATGAATGCTTACATCAGCCCATCCATCGCGCAGGATACTATGAGCGTTCCGTCGTGATTAAAACTGACAGCAGTCACAGGATCAGAGTGGGCGGGAAGAACCTTTGATGATTTCCCTGGTAACGTTCGGCTGATGTTCAAAGCGTGAAGTCAAATCGACGGACCTCTTGCTACGTCCCAGACACGAACAGTTTCATCATAACCCCCGGTGACCAAAAGATTAGATCGGGGGTTGAAGTTAACGCAAAAGACGAAATTCGTGTGCCCTAGAAGGGTTTTCACAGCAGAGTTCTGAAACAAAGGATTGAATACAGGCAGGACTGAAGTAGATGTAACGCACCGTCTCTAAGCTCCAGAGTATGATACTCTTATCGTCCGATGCTGAAGCAAGAAATTCCCCATCATTGGACCAGGCGACATCATTGATACCTTCTGTATGGCCTTCAAAAGTTCTCAATATCTCTCCTGTGTAAGCATCCCACAGCTTAACCAGTTTGTCGGCGGCTTGCTTCCAAAGGTTTTAGGGTCAACAATGCGCAGCCAATCAGTAGAGAACAGACGCGCACCTGACGAAGCTAGCATGGTGCCGTCTGGACTGAACTTGAGGGAGGATATTGCCATAGTATGTCCGCTCAGGATGTACTTTACTGCATATTGTGGCCTCGATCTATTTGTCTTCGGCATCGTTGCATCTGGAACAGGTGTGGACTGTATAGTATGCCCGTTTGGAAGATGATGTTCTGAAGTTGTTTCCTCGACCCCTTCGTCGGAGCTCTCATTTGACACGACGGCATCCATTTGCAAGGTGTCTCCGTTAGCCCCGTTTATTGAACGATTGTCTTCGACAGCCATAAGCGACTAGAAAGTGAGCAGCATGCGAATTCTCAGTCTGCTACCTGCACATATGTGAACACGAGTCCGAGTTGTCAATTGAAGTATCACAGGCCCAGTGTCCGGGGTCTATCAACCTTTTACTTTTTGCCCTTCCACACTGCTACACATACCCTCAAAAAACAACGCGATGGCAGCAACAGCAGCATGGCTCGCGCCTCCTTCACGGACAGAGCTTATAGAAAATCTGGTATCCGGGGTTGGTGCGTGATTATAAGTTCCTCACCATCGATCTGGCACTCATCAGCAATCCCAGACCGTTACAACCCGTCAAATGTTGGTATTCTCGAGGACTACCTCTACCACCAGATACGCAGCGAGGAGTATGACTGCCTTGCTAATCTTGCTATCTTAAAGCTGTGAGTTTCGCCTGATTCATTTTGGAAGTCGAATATCGATCGCTCGGTCGCAGTTACCAATTCAACTCTGATCTCTTCAATCCCGACGTGGTCATCAATATCCTCCTCAAAGCTCTTACGGCAGAGCCCTTCCCAGATTTCAACCTTTGCATATCTCTGCTCGACGACCGGCCAATCAATGGCACCCTTGACGAGCCCGATCCATTGCCTACGCTTCTGCCGCTCCTTATGAATCTCTACAACCTTCTTCACCAGTGTCGTTTCTCTGCGTTTTGGATCCTGTACCGGTCCGATGAGTTGGAGGTTTTAAGAGAGAATTATACAGTGGAGTGTGCAGGTTTCGAAGATGCCATCCGGGAAGTCGCCGCACGATCAGTAAAGGCTACTTTCACGCGGATCAGCAGCGAGAGGCTGGGATCCTATGTGGATCTATCAGGTTTGTTATAAGCCACGTATCACATCTATCCACATATTAATATCATTTCTATAGGACCAGAGCTAGAGGCATGGGTTGCAAAACAACGATGGACAATTGATTCATCGACTGGCGTGGTCAGCATACCGCCAAATCCTGACAATCAGATTGAATCGGTTGTCATTCAAGAGCATATTAAGCTTCCACGTGAGTTTCCCTTTGATGCAATTTTTGGACCGCGGTCAATTTACTTGATTATACGTAGAGCTTAGCAAGGTCATTTCACACACTGTGCAGGTCAAATGATGACTTGTGTACATTGTACATTACCCATTTAATATGATGTCGATGGATGTGATGCAACCGGACGACGATGCGTATAGTACATGTTTTGTGTGATACAGCGGGAAACGCAAGTAGACAGAACAATACGAGGCTCGAGGTTGAAAAGATACCAATAAAGTACCTAAAGGATATCTGTCTATGCATTTCTCCAAGACCAATGAGGATTTCACGCAGTCCAAAAAGCTGCGAACGTTCCCCAAGTTGCCATCACAATGGCTATTGCGAGCAATGAAGCATCAACGACACTGCACCTTCCCTCAAGGGCGATTTTGGCTGATATAGGACCAATGACGCAGATCATGAAAGCCGAGAATGAGCCGAGGAAGGCCATAAGGGAGCTAAACTCTGGAACGAGGATCGACACCAATATAGACAGCGCAGGAACAGATAAGCGCTCGACAACGAAGAGTACTCGATTCAAAAGCCGACGGGCAGTCGAAGGCTGAGTGTCCAGCTGAGGTTTGACGCCATCATGGGACAGGGTATGATTATCTATATCGAGCATGATTTCGAGGATGACATTGAGCTAGACGGAAGCACATCAGTATTTAGCCCTCTAGGAAAGTTGCATATCACTCACTGGCCGCGTGCTGAGAGGAAACTTTGTGCTGTTCACAGAAGTGTCAGTGTTAGGAAAGGAGGGGAGCTTCTGAAACTCACAGAGGGGTTGACACCAACGTCCACAGTGCGACTTCGTTGATCCAGGAGTTATAACCAGGAGTGCTCATGAGATCCTTGCTGATCTATATGCGTGTCAATGTCTTGGGTTGTCATCCAAATGTGGAGATGGTAAGGCTAACCTCGTCGCTCACGTTCCGTCCGAACATCAAGTACCCAGCATAACCGATAACCGCATAGATGAATGTGGTAACAACCTATTGAGGATTAGGAAATGATAAACAATTATTTCAAAACACCCTAGCAAGTCTACTCACGAAAGCCCAGTTGATCATATCATCAAACTGGGAAGGATCAACCATGTCACGGGCCAATGATGGTATTACAGCATGACCAGAGAACTAAAGCACTGACAATGAGTGCCTTATTTCAGGGACTGTGTGTAAGATGAGACCTACCCCAGCCATTAACAAGCCAAATGCAATTCCAAGCTCTGTCATAGAGCCAGTTCCCCATGATGTTGCGGCTGGACTCCACAGACTACCAGGAGCGTCTGGCTTAGAAAAGCCGTCTATGAAAATGACAAGAATGATGAGAAGCGTCGAACAGATGCCAAATATCGAGGTATAAGAGAGTATAGATAGCGGTAGGAAAACTAGTGGTACCAATCTGTCGTTCAAATGTCGAGGAACCATGAGAATTATGCGGGCGGTATCGGGGAGCAACACTTACACGACTATGGACGAAATTTTAAACATGTCTGCGGAATACGCTGGCATCACTTCGTGCATGGAGTCAGCGGCCAGAGTGACGAAAGCAACGCTTGAAAAATAACATTAATTCCATGGTCAAGTCTCATTTGCAAAACACGCTGACCTGACGGCGAAAAGTTCAAGACAAAACAAGATTGTGGTCAGGACAGTCGACTTTGGACCAAACGCCTTGCGACCGATGTCGGCGTATGACCTTAAACGAGGGTCCTCCAAGATGATGCCAGCAAGGATTTTAGCGCTGTTGCATGCAGTGAGTGGGAAGACATAGTTTAATAGTGTAAGTTCAACTGACGTATAGCAATTCAAGAAGCCCAAAAATACAATGAGAGCCGTTCCACCGATCCAACCAGCATATGCGAAGGCCAGGGGCTCGGATAGCATTCCTATGCCCAACAATATTGCGATGCTGTTAAATAACTGAGGAATCAACCGCACTTAGAAGTGATATTTGCGATCCAATGACAGCACCCACTGTCTGCCCATAAGTACTTTGTCCTCCATAGTTGTATGGTTTCCTCAGGGTAACCGATGACTTGCGCCGTAGTAATGACCGATCTATTGGGCCCCGTGATTCTCCACCAACGTACGCATCTGAATCAGATCCCCCATAACTGACTTGATTAGATGTGGGGGATGCTTTAAGCAAAGGAGCAGCTTCGTCGTTAATTGTTTGAGTGAGTTGACTTCCGCTGGCAAAAATTTCCCCGGTATCAACATTCCGTCGGGGGAGAAAAGGTCGTACAGGTTGCAAGACTGGACGCGACGATTCGTCCCAATCCCAGAACTCTGTCATGTCATCCCTAGGTATTGGAGTTAACTCGCCTTCCTCGACATCTTCTCCAACGCGAGCCTCTTCATCCGACTCCTCCTCGTCAGAAAAACGTGAGTTATATGGTATGTTTGAACTGGCAAAAAACTGGGAGCGACGGTCTACATTTAGGGTCAGACTAACTGCAATATGAGCAGTTTCAAAACCCACATGAAGCGATAGCACCCCTCATGCTGCTTGAAGAGCTAGTCACAGAGCCATAAGTAAAAGGTATTCCTGCACCAGATGTGTAGGAAGTCATCTTTAAAATTAGGACACTGCTTGCTATGTCAATAATGTGTCCTATGGCAAAGGCATAAACTTCCAAAGGTCGCGTACAGTGGTCGTCAAAAAGTGATACGGTTAGGATCAATGAGAGATCCGGGCGAAAGCTGAAAAGTACTCATATTAATGTCAGTCAGGAACCGTAGCAGCAGGAAATTTTATGTTTCATGGAAATTCGAATGAAACATATTGGCAATTACTATAGGAAATTGATGGTAAAGCACATGGCCCCCACAAATATTTAATATCAACCTACATTTTGCCCTTAATCTTAAATTAACCATTGTTTCATTCCATATATAGGTTACATATCTACAGTTTCGCACTTTATTATTTCAGGCTCAAACGTCCCTGTTTTCGAACTAGGTCAAGGTGCACCACCGCATGCTTTCATTACCTATGATGCTGAACAGCGAAGGGTGTAACAAGGGATGTTCACAGAACGGCATATACGTACGTTATACTGAACTAACAGCTCTTCGATTTGTCCACATCATGTAAGGCTCGCGAGAGACGTCATGACCAGAGGATTTGGTTCGGGTGCTACGTCTGGCTTCAGGAAGCTTTGCGTTTATGTTGAGATCCTGCTCAGAGTGATTAGACAACGAAGATTGTCAGGATCTCCAGTACGTACAGAGATACGTTTTCGCATGCCAGGAGCGATGTGACTCCACCACTTTATGAATATATTCTTGAGGGCTAGTTCCCTAACGCCCTTGGGGTTTAACCAAGCCAGGAATTCGTCAAGCTACAAAGGCGGACGATCAGCGATGGTCAACAAAACGGTAGCTAGAGGAGATTGCCCCACACACCTCCTCGGGCTCAGCATACTGTGCCCACTCCGATGGAGCCAGCATCCCCTCTTGTCCTTCTTCTTCAAGCCTCCTAGTTTCATAGTCGTCATCCTCCTTCTTTAACATCAACTCCAAATCCATCTCACTCGGGCCCTGTATAAAAATTCTGCCAGTTCCATACTGGACGACGCCCCCACTACCCAGCAAAGAAGCAGATCCCATGCCGTCAAACCACCAAATGCGATTGTGGAACCGGTCCTTTCCCAAAGGTTTGACTCGCACCGCACCAAGTAGCTTCCTGAACTCTCGTTCAATCGCCTCTAATCGACGCTCAAGCTTATTAACCTCTTCATCAAGTCTGCGATGGTCTGCCAGCGCTTGCTTCGCAGAGGCTGCTTGAGCACGAGCAAGCTCTCGTTGCTTCGCGTGCGCCTGAGTATGGGCTTTCTGACGAAGATCTTTTTGACGTGCTGATCTCTTTTGGCGAGCACTAGAAGTAGATGCGGTCTCCGAGCCCTCTTCTGAAGGAACGTCCGAAAGATCACTGGACTCATGCATCGTGGTATCTTCGTCTGCAACGTTGCCGTTGGTTCCGGGCTCCTCCTTCACTTCCGCTTCCCCAGCAAGGGAATTCATCTCCTCAGTGCTGAAAAAGGATGTTGAATGGAAATACTGCTGTACACCAAAGTGAACTCACTACTGCTTCTTCTGGCGGTTAATCTCTATTTTCTCCTTGCGGAGGGCAGTTAACTGCTCTTCGCATGACTCCATATGGGAATGAACGGCCTTGCTTGACACAGCGAGATTGCACATCAATGTAAGGATATCAATCCTATCGGCAGGAGGTAACGCATAGTAACGCTCGCTGGGTGATGATAGGACAGATAGGTTATTTGCGGCTGGGCTTGAAACGCGAGAACTTGACGATGAAGACGAAACTTCTGCGGGTGGTTCCGGGGCAAAGAGCAATCTCGTCAAGACTTCTCGTAGGCGAGGAAAGTTGTCGAGTGTGGCATGCTATCAGGAATGAGCATTGGACATGAACAATCAGTAGAAAGCACTCTACATCTTTCAGGCATCCAAGAAGAGCCTCCTCCCACCCGTCTCGCATCTCAGTGTGCCGTAAGGGGATCCGTTCCCAGTTGTTCCCCATGTCAGCCATAGCACCAGCTAGCTCATCGACTGTGACACCAAGCACTCGGTGGTCTTCTTCCAGCGTATCTTGGAGATGCAGTAACGACAGGACAGCACTATGCCGGGTGAAGGGCACTGTGCGTAGGTTGTAAATAAGCGTTGAGTGAATCTCGCCTAGTAGTGCACAAGGTGGGTCTATGAGGGAATGCCGTAAAGCGTGTTCAAACTCGTCCATTGTAAATGTTGACAGATGGAGAGGTTGTCTGCGACAGACTATTGAATATCATATGTAAACAATTGAGACTGTCGCTCACCCATAAATGACCAGGAAATTCCATGACGTTAAAAATGCTTCAAAGGTACCCTGATTCTCGCCAAATGGAAGTCCTAATTTGCTTGGTGTCGGCTTTTTGACCTTCAGACCCGCTTTCTTCTCCTTATCTGAAAGCCGAACGTCCAGATCTTCAGTAGGGTAGCGAATGGGCTTCTTTTTCTTCTTCTCTGCAGCTAGACGCTCAGCCTCTTCTTTTGCCTTTTGTTGGCGCTCCGCCTTTTCACGAGCTTCGCGCTCTCGCTTTTCCGCCGCTGCAGCCAAGGCTTTCACTGCTATAGTTATCAGCACCGAGTGTTGTCCAAGATAGTGACACGTTACCTCTTTCCTCCTGAGCAGCAGTCATCTTCTTCTGCTTCTTGGTCGGTGGTCCTTCCTTGTCCTCCCATATCTTTTTACGCTTGTCAATCTCGCCACGTTTGATGTCTTCGACACCTTTGCGTGTTTCCTCTGGCATCACAGAGTCGACGCCATAGTGCTTTGCGATGACCGGTTTCACTGTCCATGGCGACGCGACGGCAGCATCACGATCAACACAGTCACGGATAAAGCGACGAAGGATAGACTTCGAGAATGCGAGACGATCGCGGCTAAAACAAGAGGTAGTCAGGTTTGTTTATGTGAGGCTAAAGAGGGTCACAGACCTTATGACACTGCATTGCACATCCATGAAGCTTCCACTCCATTTAGCTTTATCTTTTGCTGCAGCCTTTCCTTTCTCGTGACTTTTCTCGTGTTGTTCTTCAAGGATTTGGACCTTGTAGCAGTACTTTAGAGGGTCATCGCGGACCAATGCTTCCTTCGCTGGAATCTTCAAGTCTCCACCAATCTTGTGGATTAGAACAGTGTCGCCATCGGCAGTTCCGCGAGGTGGAGATGGCGCTGATGAAGATGAGGCTTGATTCTCGGCTGGGACACTGACACTTTCGCCCGCGGTCTTCGGGGGATGCACCTGCACCACTTTCGCGTAGAATCTGGCAAAATACATGTCAGCTACCGGGCTAGAGACCTTAATGTGTGATACACAAACTTGTCGCCTTGCGCGTCAACGAACACCTCTGACGTCGCGTGAATGGATGGGATGAGTTCAAAGGTCTATCAGCGTTAACGGGCCAACTTACTTTCGTCCGCAAAATAGCGGTCCTTGAACCGGTCAAAGACGGCTTCTACGAGGTGGTCTAGACGACCTACGACCTCTACAGACGACAAGGATGATCAGTATTCGAGCCCAGCAGAGCTGAGAAAAGACGCACGCCATTGAACAGCCTTGAGGACAGCAGCTTTCAGAGGCTCAGGGAACCTAGCGTGCATAGTCTGTGCCTCTTGCTGTTCGCTTTCAAGCGCCTGAAAGTAGTCGAGGCCGCTCTTTCCTGTGACCTCGCACTGGAACTGTTTGAGCCTGTAAAATGACATCCTCGCAGCGTAGGCCCTGAGGAGAACATGGTTGTAGGAGACATTGTGAAAAGAAAAGGTTTGACAAACTCATAAGTCTCGAATATCTCGCCAGTTTGCTGTAGATAATAGACCTCCTTGTTAGGGTTGGACTTTGCAGCCTGGAGAAGGGTCTCGGATGGTTCTGTAAGGACGACACGTTTGCGTCTGCATGTTGGCATTGTGAGGAAGGATAGTTGGAGAACAAGGGTGCAGATGACAGGAAGCGGGAAAGAAGAGGGAACGGCCGCGAGTGGCTATTAGGGAGGAAACGAATGCGTGTAGCGGTCCCTGTGCATTTTTGCATCTCTGCCTCCGTCTTATTACACAAGAAACGCCAACTTCAAACAAAGTCTTTTCTGCACGCTCAGCATTTAACTTTTCTTTAACTACTGTCGCGTCCATCAACATCAGTGTGTATTTAGCAGAATCAACCGCTTTGCTTGTGGGTTAACGGCAGTACACCCACGTCTGTCGTTTTGTCACGGGAACTGCACAAGGCTCGCACCTCGAACACCATGAACCCTTCTGTCGCACACCAAAGACGCGGTGATTCTTTTTTCTCGCGCCAGTTTGCAACGGGATGTCCTCTGAACGCCCTGAATTTTGCCCATCGATGCCAGCGTGCAACCGTGACGCCCGGTCTTGGGCTCATTCTTCCGATATTTGCTTGGACTCGAGACGAAGTTCTTGTTCTACGCCGAGTATCGTGACAACTACCCCCCCGCAATCTCGTCACGATTAGGACACTTCTAAACGTTCCTCCACAGGAACTTTCCTTGTTCATTTAACTTGTTCCATGCTTGTGCGGGACCGTAAGTACATCCAACGGAATGTGGCTGGCGTTCACGTGATCCGGCACGTGGTTAAACACTCGCGGCATATCTACAGATAAACTGTGTACTTGGCGGGAGCTGCTTGCTTGTCACACACAATAAACGAGAACTGTTACGGATCAATTGATCGAGTAATAGAGGAAAATGCCTCCACAGTGAGGCCTAGTGAGGAATGATCAATGGGCTGGTAAACGATGAAAGTGATGTGTATCCGAATTATGAACGTCAAAGTAGAGAGGATGTCGTATAGTAAAATACCACGCGCGCCAGGGCATCTGGAGCTCAAATGTGTCTCTGAAGAAGTCATGAAGCTCAATAACGTGAATACAACGTTGGCAAGACACCATGCTCACGTCAACGACCAAAACCAGTTGGGCGGAAGAACCGAAGAGAGCGGCGACACAACACCAAAGCGCAAACAAGGAGATGATGGTATTGCTCATCAAGGAGCTCCAAGGCTTCAAGACGAAGCCCCAGCCGAGGAGTTTAGCACCGCTACAGATTTTCTAAGGTGCAACTTCCATACAGCATAGGCTGGAAACAGGCTTATACTACGTTGTTGTTCGTGCATGAGAATCGGCGAGAATTCGATGCGGGTTCACTTGAATGACATCCCGAATGTGTATGGTCTTGTCCCCTGTGACGCCGCACACCTCACATGATCTCTTTATGATGATTCAAGCTGAAATTATGCCAGACAGAAGTGCTAAGGAATAGCATGGGTAACAGGAGCACAGGGTTCACAGATGACTCGGCAGGTACATGTATGCCACAGGTATTCAACTCGGCTCTTATATTTGGTCAGGCTTCCTGACGAGACCCTGAGAGCAGTGAGCAGACGCATTCCTGGTATTGCAAGGTACAATACATCATGCATCTTGCAACTAGTTGATTTCCCAGTAAATTTGCAGACGATGAGACAACCCTGAAGCAGAGATGAATGACAACTAAGATCGTCGAAAGCCGAACTACATACCTATGTCAACCGCGGCAATACAGTCGATCCTTTGGTGAAATTTGTGATGCAGCAGACCAGAGTTGTATCCGCTGCTGGCAAGTTCTGTCTGACAACTGAATATGAACTTCACTGTGTAACAAGTATGCACCACCATGAGCGAGCTCGCACCTGAAAAATGAAATATATAGATAATTTTCATGACCCATCTTCATCATGCGAGCTTCTTGTCTTGCGGAAAGACTGCCGATGCAGATAGTACTGCACCACAGTTCAGACAACGTGCCAATCGGCAGCTCAGGGCTGATGATGACCAACGGCTGGGAACATGATGATCGTCTGCCCCATCCAACATGTGTTATCGCTGGCATCAAGTTACAACGTGAAGGTTTCGTCAACCTCCGCAAAGATCATCTTCTCCGTGTCTAAGGTGAAATGAAGAGCCCGTAACAGTTGAACGACACAATTCGTCAGATTCAGCGATATGCGGACCCGTACTTATCGAGACATACCAATACATGACGATTCCAAGATGCAACCCATATATCCCTGAGCGCATCACGATTGTCCCACTTGCAACCAATGGACGGACCACAACATCCGAGAACAGATCCATCGGATGATCATTCCGAGTGATAGTTATTAGACACCTACGTTGTATAGTTGCACCCGCGGATAATCGGAATACCGCGGGGTGTACGGGTCGATACATACCCGTACCCGCACAGCACACGAGGGTAACCGTCGACGAATTTAGAGAGGCACTCGACCGTGAAAGACATCAGACGACAGACGTGCAATGGAAGTCACTATCTTCCTGTGGGAAACGGCATCCGGTGCAGCTTTAAGTTTTGATTCCAGCCATCGAAAATGCACAGAAACTTCGGAAGCAGGTCACATCTAAAATTAACGGCGCACGAGAAGAATCTACACGCAGCTGAAGTAGATCGTCGAATGTTGAAACCTGCGCTTCTTTCGGAGAGAGAAACAGTTTCAGCCATGGACCACAGTGGTTGCCTGTGGAAGTCGTCGGTAAGTTGAAAGTTGGACGTGAGGAGTAAGTTGACTCCGGTTTGGAACACGATATGTTGTATCCGTAAAATTACGAGTAGTCTGTCGTAAGGGACCTGTAGACAGGTAAAGGATAAGTACTACATGAGCGACAAACGAAAAACACAAAGAAGTCAGTAAATGTGGGTTGTGGATGTCATATGCTGAGTCGTAAAGAGGCGATTAAGCATATTGTCGATGATATAAGGGATAGGGAATCGAGCACGGAAAGAATGGAAAAAATTAGTCAAGATTAACCCGCACTCGATCTGGCGGCCGAGCGGCAGGCTCTGAAGCTCCCAGGCGAGTGAACTTGTTGCGAAATCGCCTTTGGCGAGGGGCTGTGAGTTTGGAACTATCTTTCTCGCTGGATGCCAACTCTTTTGAGCGTACAGCAGCGAGACGAGGATCAGATTTCACTTCGTCAGCGCCCTTGGCACCAGGCCGCGAAATAGATAGCAAGCGTCGTAGACCAGAAGTAGACTGGCGCTTCTCCTTGGCTTTTGTGTCTTGTGCGTCAATGACGACAATCGCCTTCGCTGCAGCGGACATCGAGGCCCTTTCTGCGGCAGCACTTGTAGTACGCTTTCCTCCACGTTCGACGTGTGTCGGGGACGTGGGGCTACCAACTGGTGTTGACATGGAGGCTGTCATGTGTTCCTTGCCCTCAACGTTCACAAGCACCCAACCGTTCCCACTCCCACTGCGGCTGCCAGGCTTTGTAGGTGATGCAGGTGGATCAGTTGAACTTGATGCTTTCCTTTTATAAAGGCTATCTCTCGATGGAGGATGAATCGGTGGAGGAGGAGGCCTCGGAGGAGATATCACCCCAATGAGCCCCGCTTCACTCTTGCGCACAGCCTGATCACTAACCAGCTCCGGCAAGGCAATCCTCGCATCGATATCATGCAATGATTTGTCTGGACTTCTTCTGTGTTCCAGATGAAGACCGCGCTCATCGGCCATACGAGACAACACCTCAGGGCGCTCCTCCTCAGGCGTCATTGCCCACGCGCCAGGTAGAACAGGTAGGCGCGGCGTTGGTTCCTCACTTGGCTCCTCGTGCACCTCCTCAATGTTTTCAATGCCATCTGGCCGGCCAAGTCCTGTCCATTTGAACGGGACCCCAGAAGATGTGTCCGTGTCAACAGTATTCACAGAGTATGCTGAATCTCTCATACGAAACATCCCTGGGCTGAGCAGAGGTGGGCCCTCGTTCATCGAGACATCATGACTAGCAGGCGGCGGTGAGAGGGTGCAAGGGTCCCTAGGCGGGGAATGCGATCGGAGGAGCGGAGGGGTCTTCGAACGAGTCGACACCGGTCGCAGAGCGCTTACCCGGCGCTGGGGAGACGGAGACCTCGACCTCGGTCTACGATGATGTCGTTCAGGAGGTGGCAACGAGTGTACAGCGTCTTCATTGTAATGATCTGAATCAGGAAGTGGGCCAGAAGTTGCTGTGTAGATGTGATTGGAAGTGAATCTATTACGCGCCATGGAACCTATACCAGTCATGTTCTCACAACTACTTGGCACAGCGCTAGCGAGAGAAGTGCGAAACCGTCCATGTTCTTCATCATCTTGAGCGTCGAAGTCAACGGACACTGGTACTTGTGCGCGGGGTGCAGGCTTGCGCATTGAATGGCCTGGCGCTGCACGAGACGGCAAATTCGTCGCAAGGGGAGGTAATGCGATGGATTCTGTTGCCGAACGCACGTGGTGAGGCGACAACTGAGAGGACGGCAAGCCGTGAGGCGGCAGGTGCTGAGGGCCAGTGACAGCTCTTCTATGTAAAGAGCTGGGTATCATACCCACTTCTGGTGGCTCGGGCGTCGACACCCGATGAGATCTTCTTACATCCAGCATCGAGCCGGATTGGCTTATAGGAGATTCGGGCCAATAAGGATCAGTCTCAGTAGTGCCAGGGCCAGTAAAGACCCATAGATCCTTGACTCTGGAACGGCCATTGATTGCTAGCGAAATGACAAGAGAGCATGCATGAGCATCGAGGGAAGAGAGAAGTGAAAGAATGTGTCGCAGAGAGTCCGTCGCAAATGTGTCTTCGTGGAACCCTGCGTAAAGTGATTAAAACGCACATGAATTTTACTTGAGAGCACTCACAGCTATATCCCTTCAACTTAAATTCATACGCATTGTCCGTTTTCTTCTCCGACAATACGCCCCGGGGCCACGATCCTCGCACGGCTTGGAGAATCGCTGGAGTTGCGTTTAGTGGTGGATTAATGACTCGCATGATGGTCTGCGAGACAAACGAGATGGCAAAGGGCATTCTTCTCTCAGTTTGTGCCCCCGTCTGGTGCGAAAGGTTACTCCCTGAGCCAGCGGGAGCTGGGGCAAAAGGTAGAGCAGGCGAAGAAGGTACAAGGAGCCTCGAAAATGAGATAGCTAAACGATCGTCGCGCTCCCGACCATAGTCAACGGTAGAAAGTATAGTATATCCAAACCTGTATATGACAGCGAATATGTCGAGGAGAATTCGCTCTGTACGAGGACTCTTTGGTGCATTCCAGGGCTTTTGAGTTATGGTGAATTCGCAGAGGTTCTGCTGTGTATCTTCACGAAATCCACCTGTGAGGTAAAAGTGATCAAGGAGTCGACGTAGAGCTGCAATGACATCGGGAGGGAAAGAGTAGAGCCTGATGCAGCTTGAGCCAGAGATAGCAAGAAGGCCAAAGATGTTCGTGGCTCGTTGGTCACGAATAAACTCTCTCCTTGGAATAAAGCCAGAGTCTGTGACAGAGCCTGGCTGCATGTTTGTGATGGTTGGCCGGGGCGAATTGCGTCCAGCGGAAACAACAAATTGACACGGATATTGCCAAAGAAAAAGAGGCACGGAGAGTCGGGATGGACTCCAGGCGGAAAACGGCTGGCAGAAAGTGGTTAGCAAAGGAAGGACATCGAGCCCCAGATCGATTAAACTTACTTGGTAGTGACCAGTGTGCGCTAACCGTTCAAAGCAGATTAAAGCAAGGCACACAAGGCGAGGTTGGCCGCACAGACGACGCTTGCGCAGCAGGTTCTTATGCACTGCGTGTGTGCAGCCAGTAAATTGGAGACGCGGTTCCACGAGGTTTGCTTAAGGCCTGTGACGTCACAACTCAATAAAACACGTGCTAGTCGCGTAGTTCTTTGACTTGGACGAGCATGTAGGCTGAATATTTATATTTACAGATCCTCGTGCATATAAAGATGACAACGACAACGAAAACGACCAATACACTATGCTAGGATGGCGAAGAAGGTACGATGCTCATTCTATGTGTGCAGTGACTAAATTTGCACTGAAGAGTATTTCGATCAGAACATCATCTTGTCGTTGTCAATAGCGCCCTGGCTAGTCAGAGGGACAAATTTGGCAGGTTGAAGCGAGCTACATAGTAGCACTAGTTAGTGAATGAATCCACCTTCGTACTTGCAGGATGTGTCGTTGAAGTGCCGATGGGCCCGGGGCGCTCGATCGAGACCCTCACCAGACATGCAAGGGAGTATACCAATAAAACGCAGGAGCGGTTCTTGTGTTCGAGGTGTCTTGCACACCTTCAGCGAGGCACTTGTGAGAGCTTGACTCGGCGTGCAAGCCTGCAAGTTCAGCAGGACTCTTCTCGGGAGATCCCGCGCCCCACCGTGACGGATCAACTTCTTCGCTGACTAGCCTCATTCAAGCTTCAAAGCTCCAAACTCCAAACTCTAGTCTGCAAATGGCATGCCGGTTCGTCACATGGTAGATGGCTTTATAAATTTAACGGTCATGGGCGGCGAGCCCCGTATCCTGTTCGAGTTGCAATCTGTTCCGGTAATCGCCCGTGTCCAGCCTGATTCTTTTGCACTGGACGATATACATTTGCCTCCAGTTGCACCTCCGCGATCGAAACCACGAAACCTAGACTTGTAATTAAAAAGCCAGAACGGATCATCCGACTCGTGTCCGCCTCCCCTTCTTTGCGAATGGTAAGGAACACTTTCTCCAAGCACATTATGATTATATATGAGGACTACACTTGGGTGTGTGCATAATCGGTCCGCGTGACATCACAGTTGCACCTTACAAGGTTCCCTCTTCGATGTGGTCGTCCCGATAGGCTTGCGTGATGCTACGTTTTCCGATATTCGGTCCGGTGTGCGCGTTCGGGCCGCTAAGCGTTATTGAGTTTTAAGACAACTGACCACTGCTGTAATCCTGTCTTTCAAATCTGGTATCTCAGCCGTTGGTCCTTAGCATCGCTATGTCGAACCTCAGTAAACTGAACGTTTTAATGTGTAAGCTGATCGATGCCTCCTGGCACAATTCTAACTAGGCGATGTACTCGTAACAGGTGGTACTGTGAGTGTTCAATTGGCTGGCAATTCAAGTCCCATCAAGTTTCCGACGTCATCCCCAGGGAGAGTACACCACTGGATGGACTGGTTCTGGAGCCTCTACATCCGACAAGAAGGTGTCACCCATTTGTCTTCTCTATTTTCGCTGACCGCTAAGGCCTGGCTTTCGTAGATTGGGGTATGCGCATCCCCGACCTAGTCGTTTAGTCAATGACTGAGATCATGACATAAGGTCGTTGGCCTTACAATGTTTGATCTTCGAAGGTTAGGTAAAGTGCGTAAAGTCAACAGCGGAGCGATTATCCTCTGTTTATATCTTAACGTTAGGTCGGTAAGCTCGGAATGGTCGGCGTTAATGGTGGAAAATTCCCCGCTATACGCCAACACTTGCGAGAGAACATCGAGAATGTTTACAAGGAAATGGATACCTCGTGCGTGATCGCATTGATACTGCTTGTTTCTTGACCAACCACCGATCGCCGATCAGCTTTGATGAGTACCCAAAAGAGGGAAATATTGATCCTGAGGCTTGTGAGTTGGTTGTAAATGCACTGCAAGGATGTCTTACCGTCCTAGACAAGGAGGCCATCGACAAAATGTCTCCCGGAGATGCTATCATCGTGTTTACCCCTGATAGTAAGTTTCGATCTTTATCGTGTCTAACATCTCGATCTCTCACTAAGGAGACCGCTCATAGGCACTCACTACCCCATTAGCTTGTATGCGATTGAACGTGGCATCCATGTTCTCATCACTAAGCCCGCCACCAAATTGCTATCACACCACAACGAACTTGTTGCAGCTGCGAGAAAGTACAACGTTGTCTGCTTTGTGGAGCATCATAAACGCTTTGATCCAGTGTATAGTGATGCCAAAGCTAGAGCACAGGCACTTGGCGAATTCAACTTCTTCAACGCATGGATGAGCCAGCCGAAGAGTCAGTTGGAAACTTTCCGCGCTTGGGCTGGCAAGGATTCAGATATCAGGTGAGCTCGGTTCATGGATGAATCTGTGGGCTGACAGCTTTTTCAGCTATTATCTCTCGTCACATCATATTGACATTTGCTGCTGGATTCTCCAAGACAAAGCAATACCCACGCGAGTAGTTGCCAGTGCAGCGACCGGCATTGCAACGGGGGAGCCATATAACTGTGTCCCTCAAACAGAAGACACTATCACACTCCTCGTTGACTGGCAGTCGATCAAGAGCTCGGCACACAAGGGCACAGCAGTTTACACTGCATCTTGGACTGCACCTTTGAAGGCGGGTATTCACTCTGCCCAGCACTGGTATTATATGGGTTCTAAGGTGAGTCGGTCTCGCGACTGTCTGTCTTGTACCAACGTAAACTTGCCGGCGATGTTTTGCAGGGTGACATAAACGTTGATCAAGCTCACCGTGGGTATGATATCACCGTTGACGAAACTGGGAAGACATGGTACAATCCCTTCTAGTGCGTTCCTTGGCCTGAGAAGATATCTTGATTTAACTATTCATCGCTAGTATGAAATATTCGCCGTCGGAAAGTGGTCACTTTGATGGGCAACGAGGCTACGGATATGTTTCTATCGAGAAGTTCATTGATGCCGCCCGAGAGGTTAACGCTGGTATTGCCAAACCCTCCGACTATGATGGTCACGGCTATCCGACTATTGCTAACACCGTGCTTACAACTGCCATTCTGAATGCTGGCCGTATCAGTCTGGACGAGAAGAGAGCCGTTGGTATCAAGAAGAGCGGAGACGAATGGATACTAGAATGAGAGTTTGCTTGGACGATCTTTCATGCAACAATAGTTTTTTTTATCAAGGTTATAGTGTCCTCAAAAATCAGTGTATTGTATGAATGTGAAGCCTGAGTCCCGTGCCACAGCCGCGGAAGAATATTGAGCAATATTGAGCATGTGCAAACTTGAATTCGAGATATGTCAGTTTACATTCCTTCCCGCGCCCTGTGTCCACTCATGTTCATTTGCCATAATGATATCTATTTTATTTCAAGTTCTCTTCGCATGAAGAACAGGCACCCAGCTGTGGAAGCCAGTAGATCGATTTGCAACAGGGAAATTTCGGTTGTTGTAGGAAGAACCACCTGAGAACCTGACAAAAGTGTGGGAGGCCGATTCATTACTGGCTGTCGCATCAATCCATCAACTGACAACCCGTACTCTGGTGACTTACACAAAATACTTATCAGCTCCTAGTCCCCACCCTGGACATTTGTCATTCTCATTTTGCTGTGCAGGAGATATATACGTTACCCCTGTTTTGATGGACGTCCCACCGGAGAGAATCCGTCACCGAACATTCTCGCTAAGAATGAGCGCGCTACCAGAATAATGGAAACACCCGTTGAACCCTTCAGATCGCAAATGTAATTGTAGACAAAGTTCGATGTGGTAGAGAGATTGCTGCAACAATGACGAGGATGGATGCGCGGACAGTGTGCAAGGGAAGGGTAGAGTAAAAGCACAAAGAAGCGGTTCGCACGATGGGGGTACGAGACAGAGGATGCAAGAAATCGCCCCACAACGAACCAGATAGTCGACAGGGAAGTTAAAGAATATGATAAAGTGAAGAATAATATAAAACGAATGCGATAGACACAGAATGGGACAGCGGTTGTCGACCTGGTTCGTTGCAAGAAGACGCGAGTCGAGGGGGTAACGATGGGTGGGTAATGCATAGACTAACAAGTGGAATGAATGCAGATAATGTTGTGGTTTGGCAGGACGACCAGATATGGCAAGGCGAACCTTCCTTGAGAAGGATAACAGGCGGAAAGGAGAGGGGTACAAGTCAATTACGTCGCCCATCCGTCCCTGTATCGCGTATGCGACACGCTGATGCGAATCCGGCTTCTCAAGGCGACCGCTCACCCTACAGTAGATTGTGCACGGGATGGATGATGGGAAACGAGACAATTGCAGAAAAAGAAAGTGATGCATGGATGATGAGACTTGCAAAGACAATGGGCAGAGTTGCTGAGCGTGTAGGATGGTATTACATTTTGCGGGGGTTGTAACAGGTTTTTCGACACGGATTGAAGTTGACCTGACTAGATGTACGGACCTGCGCGCTATGAGACGGCAGTCATTCGTGGTGAGCCATTCAAGTGGTGCAAGGCTGGACGGCCAAAGACAACAAAGTCATGGGGCAGAAAATGATCAGGTGGGGCCTCCGTGCGCTGCTTATTGATGATGGGCTCAAACGTTGTTGGTAAATTCTCCTTGTCGTCTTCTGATAGGAAAGAACTCGAGAAGGGGTCAGGGGAGAAGGATGAGGGACTCGTCGGAGTGAGAGGGAAATCATCAGATAGATCAGAAACGGATGTCGTGGCGCTCGTGGGCGTGCTGACACCAGACGTTGATAGGCGAGTAGGCGTCATTGGAAGGGAAATGAAGGACTGCCGGACGAACCGCCCACCCTGGAGGTAGTACTGTACAACGAATGTTGCGGCCTTGGAGTAGAAGGCGTAGGAGTACTTTTTTACCAGCGTCTCTGAAAGGTCGTTGACATGCTTAGCCAAGCGATTATCGAGATAATCGACGATTTCCAAACATTCCTCCGTTTCCTCAAAGATGCGACGTGATTTGCCGCACAGGAAGAGAGCTAGCGTGAGTGATCCAAGGGCTATCGAAGAGGGAGGATATTTGATGAATTCTCGGTGAAACAGAGTGATTTCCATCAGAAAACGTGCAACATGCTGCACCCTTTCTTCCTCGACGGATGGCTCGCAGCACATCAATCTGAGCCATGCTTCTGCAGTCGGATGTCCTAGCGTCCACTGAATAGTCTGCAGCACATGTCCTTCCATCTGAATGAAAGCAGACTCGTCATACGTGTCGCGACAGATCTGTGCAAGCTCTTGAACCGTCGGGACGCGTTCCTTCGCATCCTCGAACTTGGCAGCAATCCACAGCGCCGCGCAGCCTACGAGCTGATAGTGCTTGATGTAAACTATTCGTCGAGAGACGTAGCGGTCCACAATGTTGAGAGTGAGATACAGCGTCTCAGGTCGAAGTCGAAAGGTGAAATGAATCTCAACAAGAAAATCGACGAGACATGGGCGCATGTGCCATCGGATCTCGGGTTGCTGATCCATCGACTGTGAGGACGACATGGTGTACCGCTATAGCAGAAGAATTAGACCCGCCAATAAGCCAGGAATACACGTCACACAAACCTCCATCTCATGCATGTAGAAGCGAATATCTTCCCGGTATTCCTCTTCCAGGAAAATGCCTTGCCTGCGAAGAGCGGCGATTTGGGATTGACGTTGTCGTTGCTGCAATAGTGCTGCCTTGGCAGAATAAGGAGTTCGGCGGGTGACAGGAGGGGGACCGAGAGAAGGCGTCTTGTGATGTTTCGATATACCTGAAGGTGATGGCCGTTTCTTAGGGTACGCGGCATTTCGAGAGCTCCGGTAAGAAGTCGTGGAAATGTCTTTCATGACTGAAAAAGCGGCGGGTGAGATCGATCTAGGAAAGCGTACGACCGATAGTGGGCTTGAGGGGGGCAATTGAGCGAAGAGGGGGGTAGACTCTGCATCAGCAAAGATTTTATCAAACGAGACGGGAGAAGACATGATTAAATGCGGAAACGCCTCAAGCGCGCACAAGACGAAGGAAGAGAAATGACAACAACCACTTGACGGGTCAACGTCGGGGGTTGATTGTCAGCGAAAGGCATTCATTCTGTCGCAGGATGCCTAGGTCTATGGAGCGGCGGCATTTAGGATGCCTGATCTCACGACGTGACACCACTTGGGATAAGCGAGATCCGAGAAGAAGAGACTCACCAGAATCAGAAACTGATCATGCGAAAGCGAACAACTTCAAAGGTTGTCGTGGATGGAGGTGAAGAGTGGCGTGTGGTGTGTGAAGACTAGATATGAACAAGTCGTGGTCAGCGTGGATGGTCGTAAAGAGAAAGGATAGAGAAATCAAGAGAAGGGAAAGTTGTGGATGACAGTGACTAGAAAGAAGAAAAAAAAAGTCTCCTTGGAGAGGAAGACTTGTTGATTGAACAAGAGAGTGAGGACACTCGAAAAGAGTATAAGAATAATGCAAACGGCACAATCGGCTCATCAAGTGTTTGAAATTAAAAAAGGAAATTTAAACAAAAAAATATTGTCCACTTTTATGTGAACTTCTGTGAAAGGTCTAGAATCGTACAAAAATATACCATCGCAGTCGAACAAGATGTCTGCTTGGCATCTGACTATACTGTCAGAATGTTCCTCAACCCTGCCCAAAGGCCCTAGATGAGCGCTGAGGCTCTGTAATGGCCTCGGGCGAGATCCAAGGGGAGCCGCATCAGGCGCATATTCCCACGACCCCACGTTTTACAGCGACCAAAAGAATGACATCAATCTAATACTCACCCTCACTGGTTTGACTGTGTCTTGATGCTGTCAATGGTCGTTAGCTTGTTTCTGCGCTGTCAGGGCCATAATTTAGGTACGCACTTGTGAACAATGTTGACCGACACCGGTGTGCTGGCTATCCTGTAACATTTCATATCAGTCACAATCGATGGTATCGGATGCGCGGATAGCTCACAAGCGACGGGGAGCGATTATGGTAAATTTATTCAGGCAGAAAATAATTGAACTTTTGAAAGAATGGGAGGGAAAGAGCAGGCAAAGGAAAGACTGAGTGAGTAAAGGCAGAGCAACGACTATAAAGAATCGCTCGAAGCTAATCGAGCGTCACGGGCACAAGAGCGGACGTGGGCTTTGTACTCGTAAACTGGCTAGCGCCGGGGGGGAACGGGATTGAGAGATAGAGGACTAGTGTAACACTGTAATGTCCTGCAAATTTTCAATCGCGGAAGGAGGTAATTGTCGAGTGCAATGCAGAGAAGGCGTGTTTTGTCCTGGCAAGCGATATCGATATGTATTATTATTTCCGGGAGTAATTAGACATGGTGAATTCTGATTTGGCACCTCCACGTTGTCTGCCTGCAGGCGTAAGGTTATGTAACGTTCGATATCAGTACTAGAGTCTCCTCAAATGCCTGGATTCAAGCCTTGAGCCCTTCCAGAGTCTTGTCAATTCAAGGTTTACTACGATAGTTGCCACAATTTCCTTGCAATTTACTGTATAGATACCGTATGAGTTCATGCTGTTGCCGCCTCTTCAAGCACCCAAACTCCCACAGAGCACCTCCCATCAGTCACCTCTTATCGAGCGTCTAACGATGCCATCGGTCCATATAGGTCCATCTCTCCAATCGATTATCGAAGGCGGCAGCCTGCGTCCCTATCGGATGTCCCGAATCAAGTTACGCAATGCCACATCATTGGAAGGGGACCGAGTAGAAGACACACTGAGCGCGTATGCTCCCAGCTCATCATGATGGAGTCCATTACACTGTCTACGTATTTATTGTACTAGATATTACTTATTAGATATCACTCAAGGAGGTTGCGGGGATAGAGTGTTTTTCGCCAACATCCAATCCATGTCCACGGCGTTCCGACTCGTGAGCGCCGCCTGTCACTGATCTCGTGGTTACGACGGAATTTTCAGACATGGATTATGGAACGCTCCAAATCTTAAAGTTTCAAGTCCACGCCCTTAAGCAATCTGCGATTCATCATTGATATTCGCTGTCGCAAGAATCATTATCCTCGTAACGCATTTGCCAAGCACTCGCACAGCAGTTACAGAAGAGAACCAGTGCGGCGCGACCGTCAAGAGGTCCATAAGTTACGTAGACAGTAGTATGTCCTTCTTTATGCAGTTAGCATCATAGTCCTTCCGATTCATCTCTGGCCAAATCCAGAACGCCGCGAGAACCATGAGTATTTGTGTCCCAGGTCCTCCGCCCATCGTAATGATGGTGGCGTTGAAATACTCACGTTCAAGAGGATCAGGCCTCAGCTTTCGTTGTTCAGGAAGTAGGCCTCGATGAGCCGTTATTAATATACACATATCGTCCGTTGAGCGGTTGACGTGATTCACCAGGTTCCAGACGCGGGGTTGAACAGCCATCCATCGGAGAAGTCTTCAAGGTAGCCATACCCCAAAATGGTCAATAATATACGCTTGCGGAGAACCAGAATGAAACATGATAGACGGGCGGTATGAGCACAACTGTTAAACTAACGAGAGAAAATTATTAGGCGAGTCCGAGAGTGAATGAATATTGGGCGAGGGAGGATAAGAGACCGTAAGCAGTCCGTGAAAACTCTCATTCCCTTCTTCCTCCGCTCATCAAGAGCGCCATGAGATCGTGCGCGGGTTGGTTGTTTGGGCCAGGTGGGCCTTGCTGTTGGTAGTGGAGAGGAAGCATGTGCGGAGGGATTTGCTGCTGCTGTTGCTGCTGCCTCATGGAGAGAAGAGGAGGCTGGATTTGAGGACCCTGTTGTCCAAAACCTCCGTTAGGACCACGGAGACTACCTGGCATACCGTTGGCACCGTTTATCCCCAGAAGCTGGGCTTGCGCAGGGTTAAGACCTCCAGGGTGCATCAGGCCTTGCATGGTATTGTGTCCGTGCAGCTGATGGGTTCCTCCGGGGTGCGGCACACGCATTTGAGGAGCGCCGTTGAAGCCAATACCCCCGGGAGGGAAGCTGTTAAACTGCTGTTGAAGCGTGGCATTACCATGCACCGGACCGTGTAGTCCACCAGGGATAGTCATTACCGAGTTCAAGAATTGAGTAGGCTCATGAGGTGGTCGCCCGCCTAAATTAGCCAAACCAGGAGGTAGGCGTTGAGCTGAAGGCTGCAAAGGATTCGGTGAAGGACCGCCACGGAATTGGGATGATTGGAGAGGCATGCCCCCATTGCGGTTCATGTTCGCTTGATGTAATCCTTGGTACATTTGAGCAGGACCGCGTTGTCCACCAAACTGCATGGAGTCATCGATGTCTGGGAGCATGGCGCTGTTTTGCCTGCTCCGAGGAGGGGCTGCTGAGCGTAAGCCGGGCACCATGCCATCTGGGACAAAATTCCTGTCGTCAAGACGACTATCATATAACGAGTCCATGCGGGTGTGACCAGGATAGTGCTGGGCGTGGCCGAGCTGGTTTTGAAGGTGGTGAAGGTTGGAGGGAGGATTGAAATGGGAAGCATCTGAAGCCAACACTTCTGGTAGTATATGAGGCCTCTGACCCTGAAACTGATATCAGGGCTGATAACATGTAAATGATGATACGACCCACATGTGCTGAGTTGCTCAACATGGCAAATATATCTTCCATAGCTCTGGCATCCGGATTACTTGTGGGCATTCCATTGTATCCACTGAGCTCGCCTCTATGAGCTGGCGTTGGGCCGCCCACTGGAGCCTTGCCCATTCCTGGTTGGGAATCTCTCCCTTTCCCGTCAAAGAACTTCGCAAACCGGCTGCCTTTCGCGGCTGCGATTCCAGAGTTCAATTGCTCGTACGGAACAGAGTAACTCGGTAAAGGCCCACTGATGGGTACGTCAACCTGTTCGAGGTTCATATGCCCAAAGGCATTGCGATCTCCAAGGGGTGCAACAGAAGCTCGACGGAACGCATCCAAAGGTGACAATCCTAGTCCTTCCCGAGCTTCCTCAAACGGCGAGAAGCCTCGAGTCGCTCTCACAGCATCCAAATTGTCGTTATGATGTGTAGTTGACAAATGTCCATTTGAGGGGATGTATGAATTGGTTACTGGCGTGCCATTCTTCGACAGAGACACGGGGGAATGCGAACCTGTGTACGCGGGATGGGCGTGACCTACAGAACCCTGAGGAGTTTTGGAGGCCAAATTAAGAAGACGACAACCTGGCGGAGGAACAGCGTGAGGAGCTGATGGGACAGCGGCGCTGAGAGTTTCGATAGAAGGTTTTGTCAAAGCTTGAGGTGCCGGTAAATCAGTAGTGACAGGCTTAGGGAAGAAGCGAGAACCTCCTGGCTTTCCTTTGTTGATGTCAGACTCGCGGGCACCAGCTGGAACTCCAGGTCCAATGGAGGATGATGGGGACGATAACATAGACAGGAGTACACGAGACCCATCGTGAACAGCTGGGTCAGCTTGTGGTGGAGGTGGAGAAGCAGACGATTGCGAAGGAGTTGGCTGAGGTGCGAGATGAGTGCGTTCTGCATTTACTTCAACCGATGACAGGTCTATCCGTGTATCAGCACATCGAGCCTGCATGAGAAAACGACTGGACTTGCCGTTTGTGGGAGTTGAGTCCTTGGTCTCTGAAGATGTGTCTGCGAGTAACGATGGACCCGCAAGGGGAGACTGATCAGCTTTCTTCCTTTCTTCCTCCCGTTTCATCATCAGCTTGAAGAGCTGAATTTCGTCCAAGTGAGTTTCGGACGTATTAGCCTTCCCTTCAAAGTCACCAGAACGATCAGCGTCTTGCTCAGCAGTACCTTGCTCTTTCTGCTCTCTCTCCTTTATCTCTCGCTTGAACGCCTGTATGCCATCCAGGTCTCCGTGGGCACGGCCTAAACCGTTGCTGCCAGCAGAAGGGATGTATGTATCCATCCATGCAGGCTCCTTCTCTCTTTCTTTCTCACGTTCTCTGTCACGATCCTTGCGATCGTCCCTGTCCTTCGCCTCGTCGGGTTTTCTCTCGCGGCCAGCCGCTCGCTTGTTTCGACCATCACGGTCATCGGCGGGGGTCCATCGACGATCCTGACGGTCGCCAGCATCCCACGCGGCAGGGCGGTCACGTACCCGGTCCTTGTCTCGTTCCCGGTCCCGCTGATCGCGGTCCCGTCTCGCTGCCATACGCTCATCACGCTTTCCGTCGTCCCTCCAGCGACGAGGGTCGTCCACCTCAGAGTCTCGATCAAGGTCACGATCGTCCCTGTCCCTTCGATATCCCGCTGCCTCTTTTTGATGGTCATCGCGGTCGCCTCTGCGATCACGATCCCTGTCGTCCCGATCACGATCACGTCTCGACGGTGAAACATCTCGTCGTGGGCGGGAAGAATCGCGGACCCTTGAGCGAGGTCGGTCGCGCTCATCTCGATCACGGCGAGAATGATCGGAACCTAAAGCAACTATTAACAGCCATTACATGGTAAGAAAACATTCAGTGTCCTACGTTCACGGCCTGGGCGAGTTGATTCTATTCCGCGACTTAGTGACCTAGGTTATATGTGAGGCAGGGAACGTACCACGTCTCCAATCTTCGCTCGTCTCGCCATCTTTCTTTTTAGGAGGTTCTCGGGAATCCAGCTGACGATTACTGAGGGCTTGCTGCGACTGGGACGCTACTCGAGAGGATGTACCACCAAGGTGAGGGGCCAAGTCCCTGTCCTTTCCACGAAGCTGTTGCATGGAAGAAAGAGCCCGACGGTCGCGGTCATACTTGTCCGACAACTTGAACAACATATGAGCGTCCTGGTGTGCAACAAGTTTTGCCACTTACATTCCGTAATCTTTCTTGGCCGTCTTTGACCCGGGAATCACGTTCTTGTTCTCTATCTGTATCTCTGTCTCTGTCTCGGTCAGTTGCACGAATGGACTGGTGCTTGAAGTTGCCCATTTGCGAGGGCTGCGTGATGGCGACCCCACGAAAAGAAGGTCGGGCAGCACCTTCTAATGACACTGATCAGACCCAGTCGCAAGAGAAGGTAACCACAATGCATACCCCCGTCCTCAGCATCTCTGCGAAAGCTGGAAACGATGTTAGGTAGGTCTAATGGTGGTATTGGCAGACCTCACCGTCGGTCACGAGTGTTGGGCTGAGGGAGTGCTTCCGAGTCCTTTTTAAGATTGCCTTGGTCACTCTCGGTTCTTCAAAGGTAGAATAAGCCACAAGCTCGAGGAGTAAGAGATAACACGAACCCGAACCAATCCTTCAAAGCTGGCATGCCTGTCGGAGTACAGACCAAGGGAGATTTATGAAGAAGCAGTAGATGAGGTCGGGAATACATAACAAATGGTCGACAATGGATAACAATTTTGTCTTTAGCGAAACTGTCAGTAACGAGTTCTGGTGATTGAGAAGACGGATTGTCTGGTCGGAGAGAAACTTTAGCCACAGCGTCAGACAAGTTGTCAACAACACCATTCTCTGGGAAGACAACGTCATGGACAGCGACCTGGTTCTCTACACCAGACATTGTGGTGTGAATGGGATGTTAAAGAGACTTGTGAGAGCAAAACGTCGTTCCAATAGCAATGCCAGCAACGCGGACTTGAAGAGCGGAAAGTAAAACAGTGCAACTCTAATTCTGGCCACAATTTCTGTTTGTAGCATTCAAGAGCATTCAAGAGCACACATGCCAGATTTTGGTCTCAAGTATTTCATTTTGCAGCAGAGAGTTATGCACCTATATCGTCATACTATAAGGGCGTCCAAATGTGCGCTATCGTGTTTTCTGAAAAGTTTTACTACAGCTCAACACCATCATCAGACATACCTGACCCACAGGCAAGGTCGGAGACCATCACCTGGTTTCGCAGTGAAATTGAGCGCAACAGATGGCTGACGGACGTGGTGAGTCGATCTTGTTATTTGTGATTCACGCCTCTGGCACTCATCGTAGGTTAGGCTGTCATAGAGGAAAAAATTGCTATGGCTCGTCGAGAAATTCGTCAAATACTTCCAACATCACAGGCCCTGTAGGCAACATCATCACAAAAGCGCTGCTGCGATGGCAACGCTCCTAGAGTGTTCAAGGATGCGCAGGTTCGCACTTCGTTTCAAGCAGCAGGGATATGCACACATGATGGTGATCCCAGTCATGATACGCCTTGTCCATGCTTCTCTCATCCATCGGGACGGATGTCAAGACACTACGTTCTCGTTTCCTCGTTGCGAATCAGATAATGAAGGTGTATCGTTTATAAATCCTCATTCATATCTTGACAAGAGGCAAGCATACCAGTCGCGCGATACTGTTAACAAGAACAGTCGATCCCACCACGCAAACATAATTTCGATAGTTGAACATACCTTTCTGCGTTCGGTTTGTGGTAAGGCTCTGTCTCACACATCATGTAATCCCGATTAATTTCAACTCAAGAATAAATGAAGACAAGTATAAATGATAGTCATATTCGCCTACTCAGGTCATACTATGATACTGTTGCCAATGGTTCAGAGTTCCACCTTCGTGCCGTTATGACCAGGACTCAAATTGAATTTTGGTGTTCATCATGTCTGCAGTCGACGAACCAGGCATAGCTATAGCGGTATGGCTACTCTCAAATGTGCCTGTAGCAGAATACTTTTTTCACAGTGATGACCACTCCCCCAGGGCGCCGGTCACCGTTGTTAAAGCCTTGAACTTCCAAAAGCAGGAACGAGGCGAAGAGGGTGGTCCTTTATTACATCCTCGAGATGTCGTATTTGGACGTTGCTGAGCTATGTACAATAAGGAGGAGCAACGCGAT
>QFEN01000195.1:1868-31443 GCA_003316125.1 Auricularia polytricha
ACGATAGTGGGTTTAAATGCTCGCCAGGAAGACATTTGGTTCCTCAGAATTTCTAAGCGCTCTGCGGGAGACGACATTGCGTCTGGCGCAGTGACCTCCACCATCTTTTGTGCTTCGAGTTCAATGACATACTGCAGTGCTGAAGAGTCATCAAGGACTTTGCGAAGGTAGCGACAGGTCTGTGATATCGAGTACGATTAGTGCTTCGATCCTTGATATGGATCGATGTGACAAACCGATGTACAACGCAAGATCGGTAGGGCAGGAAGGAGGGAGAATAAGTAGCACAATATCTCCACTGGGAGAGTGTTGAGGCTCGGTGCTGATTTTGTGAAATCCATTCACTGTGAGTGATTGTCCTGGCCAAGGAGATCAATCAATTTAATAATTTAACATAGACCAAGTCCCACGGGGTTCGTGTAGGCAAACAGTTCTGCATGGAACTATTTCGTATGTCAACGCAACTATAGTTCTCCAGAAGACGCACACAGCATGGCCATACATAAAATTTGAACACTGTCACGGCAAACACGATTCAGAAGCATATACTAGTAAGTTTTTTGAAGTGAACCTTGGCAAAGTGACTTTGGGCAAACATATACAAACTTACATATCATTGAACACTTTGCCTCCCACGGTTTTGTCCTTTCACCCAAACCCCACCCCCTCCTCCTCAAACAATGTCTCAACCAGGAGGCGACATACAAGAGCGAATCGCCGCTGCGCGTCGTGAGGCGGAAGTTTTGAAGGAGAAAATTCGAGCAAGTAGGGAGGCTTCAGCCGATACCAGCTGTATGTTATTTTATCGTTCTTGCCAATTCCTTCTTTTTGGACCGGTCGGTAACATGCTCTGTAGTACGTGCTATGGCTGCTGAGGTTGACACCCTACCTCGAATCGTCATGCGACCTCGGCGTTCACTAAAGGGTCATCTTGCAAAAATATATGCAATGCATTGGGCCGCTGATCGTCGACATCTCGTCTCCGCCTCACAAGACGGAAAGCTTATCGTATGGGACGCCTACACGACCAACAAAGTTCACGCTATTCCTCTTCGCTCAAGTTGGGTCATGACCTGCGCTTATTCACCATCCGGAAACTTTGTCGCATGTGGTGGTCTTGATAACATCTGTTCTATCTATAACCTCAACAGCAGAGAAGCCAATGGCGTCAGAGGTGGGCGCGAGTTGAGCGCTCACTCCGGTTATCTCAGTTGCTGTCGTTTCATCAACGACAGGCAAATCGTCACTAGCTCCGGTGACATGACTTGCATGCTTTGGGATATCGAGGCTGGTGTGAGAGTGGTTGAGTTCAGTGATCACACTGGAGATGTCATGAGGTATGGTTGTTGCTATACAATCGCTGAACCGCTTACCCATACCACATAGCTTGTCACTCGGTCCGAATCAGAATGTTTTCGTTTCTGGTGCTTGCGATGCAACCGCCAAGCTGTGGGATATCCGGAGTGGTCGTGCAACTCAGACTTTCACAGGTCATGAGTCGGACATTAACGCTGTTCAGTAAGTTGGTTATTTCCATGTGACGATGCAGGGCACTTATTGTTGTTTAGATTCTTCCCAAATGGCGATGCATTCGCCACAGGATCGGACGATGCTTCATGCCGGCTTTTTGATATACGTGCGGATCGTGAATTGAATAGCTTCACGCACGACAACATTCTTTGTGGTATCACTTCTGTCGCATTCTCTATCTCCGGCCGCATTCTCTTCGGTGGCTATGATGATTGGACATGCAATGTGTGGGACACTCTACGAGGCGAGCGTGTGGGTGTTTTGACCGGACATGAAAACAGAGTTAGCTGTTTGGGTGTAAGTGTGGATGGAATGGCTCTTTGCACTGGTAGCTGGGATAGTACTCTCAGGGTATGTGTCATCAATTGTACTGGTGACGAGTATTTGACAAATTACTGCAGGTTTGGGCATGATAAAACTGTGGACTATCTCTTTCGTCATCTTGCTATATCCTCTATGCTCACCTGCGTTCGCGCTTGCGACGGGCGCCTTCGAGTCGGTCCTTACTCATCATTAGTTTCATGCTCGCCGGTATACATATATTGTCTCGTATCAGGTCATCTGCTGCTACCCAGATATTATTCCTTGATGTTCTTTTTTCCTCAAGCCGTATTTAGTCATGAATTCAATTCGTCATTCAAACTGGTGTCACAGTCAAATGTTTCTTACGCTGCGCTTCCTTTGCTCGAGGCTGACGCCTACTGACGTGATTGATTCAGCCGTGGCAGTCAGTTTGAGATGGTCCGACCGTTTGGGCAACCTTAGGGCCATGGTTTGCATTCTCAGATCTTCAGTCATTCCACAGACTCACATTGTCTCTATAGCTCAGCAGAAGAAGACCGTTGATGCGGCGGTGGCGGGCCGCGTTGGCAAGTCCACTCCAGTGAATATCTTCCGCTTCCCAGGAGTCTGCACGATCTACGCAGAACGCCGGGGGTAATGGTGTGGATCTGTATATCTGTCATCTCCCCGTCTATCGCGCCAAGGCTAATTATTTAGCTTCACATTGACAGATTCTGACACGACGTGGGTCAAGTCACTGAGTGGACACCCCAAAGTTGATGTCTTTCGATGTCCTATCGACTGATCCGCCTCTCTTTCAGGCGTCTACTGTAGCAGCTCTTTCTTGGCAGGGAGCCGCAGTCTCAGGGTATGTCCGCACAAAGGGCACTCACTTCTATTCAACATGACAGTAGCTTACGGAGTTTGTTAGTTCCCCCAGTCGCCTACTAAGAAGCATTTAAACAGGCATGTCAATCCCATTTTTTATGCTGGTTGGGTCACATCGAAGAAGTTTATGAAGAAAGGAGCGCACTGCAGTATGTTCGCTTCGATGTGGCTGTCCAATCGAAGAAGCTATTATGAAGGACAAGTCGAGCGATGATGCTGCAATTGAGGTTGTACGATGAGCACCGGCGCCGGAGTCATGCAAGGTTCAGGCTGAGGATGTGCAGTCTTGAGTCTGATGGCTCCCTCGTCGAACAGCCTGAACATATTCATAGTGGCACAGTCAATGAAAGGCATTTGAAGGAACTCGACGGTCACCGCCGCGGTAGCGAGTTCTTACAGCGGAAAGGTTAAGAAGCGTTCAGACCAGCTTGGCACAGCACGTACTGAAGTCCAAGACCTTCAGAAGATGATTACCCTCCTTATTTCATGCGAGACGTTAATTATTGATTCTGGCTTCTGTTGTTTGTCTTCAGGAGCTCGAGATTGGTGTGTTGACAATTCCGATAACGGCGTCGTCCAACCGATGATTTATATCTCAAAATACAAGAGACGGGTGAATTGCTCCAGGCCGCACGCGACATATCACATTCGCTCGACAGATTTGTCCAAGATCTGGAGAGCAGCCTCTCAAGGCTCGAAAAGAAAGAGGCTGTTTACCTGGCCATTCTCTTGTGCTCAGGCGCTCGAAGTCCAACGCACTATGGATCCTAGCGCCCAATCCCAAATTCGCCCGTTGTCTTTGAAGCTCGGGCAAAAATCAAAGTCAAGTCAGCATTTTGGAAGACTGACTCGAGCCTCGCACGACAGCACTCCACATTGAGAACAACCCCACAATCATTTTCTCATGGAGTGTAGGGCAGGTCCGCCGGCCGCTCCATTGATTATATGGATCCACGACGTGGGACTTTCACAAGCCAAGTGATCTTGCCTCATCATTCCTGCGCACTGTTCCGACGATTGGACTCTAGTGCGGGACTCGGCGGGAGCGCTAAGTCAGCCTAATAGCCAGCATTATTATTTAATAGTGAAGTGGCAGCTCGGTTATTCGGCCCTGTCTCGTGCAGCTTTGGTCAGTACTGAAGAACGACTAAGAAGCAAGAAACAGCGGTGAACGACTTAACGACGAAAAGCCCCTCATAGCCCCAGTGGGGAAATGGAACATTATGTGGCAAGTTTTCACGGTTATTTGGTTATCAATGACGTATGTTACAGCGGGGTAACAGGACATTGTGCGGTGGGCTTGCGCGGTTATCTGGCCGTTGGCCACCCGCGTTGTTGGCAGCTCAGTACGATCTACGGATCTATTATTGATGGGCCGCCATTTCGCGAGCACGCTTTTCACAGCTGAAGCGCTGACATACCATTGGCATTTGCGACAAACCATCATATTTACTAAATTGTGATGACGAAATGGTAGGTTCATCACAATAGACCGCTACTAAATCCCGTCATGCACTCTTTTTGGTGGTGCATTATGGTATTAGCTTGGTGGCATTTCAGTCTTCCCTGTCATGCTGTGCGCAGGTTGTCATGTTTCCGTGCAAGTTTTTTAAGGATGATAGCATTGGGCTCGCCCGGGCTTTCTCCCAACTCGTGGCACCTCGTGATTGGGTCGAGTACAACTCGAGACCGACTTTGCTGCAGCTTGTATAAAAACGATCACATTTTATCATGGCATATATTTCTGCTCCTGACACGCATCCTTAGGCCCAGACATGTCCTTTCCTCCGCTTCGTTCGACTTTACACCGTTTTATCAGGCTTGCGCAGACTGCAACTTGCTCGTCACCGCGTGCTGCTGTCGTTGGGAACAGGTACATGTCCCAAGGTATCACTCGGAATTCCATGATGGGGAAAACTGTTTTTCCGTTCGATATTGAGGTACGGACAGTGACTTTGTAAATTCGTTTTCATTACAATTATCTACGCAGCCCTCCCGGCTCACTATCATCAAAACAACGAACCCGAAGGAGCTACCTCCCTCTAAGAGCCTTGTCTTCGGACAAACATTCGTGGGTCATCTACTCATGTTGCTTGTGTGTTGCGCCTCACCGTGATCCCAGTCAGACCACATGCTGCGAATCCCCTGGACTGATGTTACTGGCTGGGGGGCACCCAGCATCGTACCTTGTGAGTTCCTCGGCTTTCACCATCATTTTACTGATACGTTCCCTCGTGTATATTCTAGTCAGCGATATCAATTTGTCCCCTAGTAGTACTATGCTTCATTATGCCCAGTCACTATTTGAGGGTATGAAAGCCTACAGGCACGCGGATGGCACCGTGACCTTGTTCCGACCTGATATGAACATGAAACGTATGAACATTAGTGCACAGCGGCTAGTGCTTCCCGTACGCTCCATTCTCCTCTTATGAATACATCATGATCCGAAGCTTCTCGCTCGCAACAGACATTCAACGGTAACGCGCTTATTGAATGCATAAAGAAGTTGATCATCCTTGAACGTAAATGGATACCTGAGGAGCCCGGACACACTCTTTATATCCGACCCACACTAAGTGAGTGTTATACCCCTTCTTACGGATACAAATACTAAGGACAATGACGCTGTAGTTGCCACGAATAGCGCGTTAATTATTGCTCCCCCAAAGGAGGCACTACTTTTTGTGATTGCTTGCCCTGTAGGGCCGTACTACGCTCAAGGGTTCAAACCTGTGCCATTGCATGGCACTACAGAGTACATTCGCGCAGCGTCCGGAGGTTCGTCTTACTACTTGCTCCACCACTTAATATCGTAATCTGCCTACAGGCATCGGTGCATATAAGCTGGCCGCGAACTACGGCCCCTGTGTCGTCGCACAAAAAAGTGCAGCGAATCAAGGCTACGCACAGAACCTGTGGTTACATGGTCCCGGGCACTGGCTTACGGAGGCGGGCACCATGAACTTGTTTGTCGTTATCAAGGACAGGGGTGGCGGTAAGATTTACTTCAGCGGTGCTTCCATCGTATTGAATCCATCCCCCTCGCAGTGAGCGAGCTCATCACGCCTCCTCTCGACGGAATGATTCTCCCGGGTGTCACCCGCGATTCTGTGTTAACGCTTGCACGTAACCATGTTTCGGGCGTCAAGCGCCTTCAAGGTCTTCCTGATGCCATCAAGGTCTCGGAGCGTCCCGTCAACATGGGCGAGATCATCCAATCCTCAAAGGAGGGTCGACTTGTTGAGTTATTCGGTACTGGCACGGCGGCTGTCATCAGTCCTGTCGAGAGAATTGGGTACAACGGGGGTGATATCATTATACCAACTGGTGAGGACGGTATGGGTCCCGTCTCGAGGCCGCTTTGGAAAGAGTTGGTGGGTATTCAAACGGGAACTATCAAGAGCGACTGGAACTACGTGGTGGCAAAGTAGTCCGGCCGCTGCCCATACCGGGTATCTATACCTGTTTCCTTAAAGGCTGGCACTCGCTGGCGGTGATATACCCGATATCAATTAAAAGTGCAGACATGCATACGCAATAGCGGCATTTGGGGCGAGCCCCACGTATGAATAACCGATCTATGTGTTGCTGTCAGTTTTTCAAAAAGAAATCAAATGCTTGCTCGGACTCATGCCTCAAACTTACGTACAAAATAATAACCCGAAAAGACGATGATTGTTTTTGAACACAAAAAAAGTTATGGGGCCCTGCCTAAGCTGCGCCCCCCGCACGCACCCCACCCGCATCACATGATGAGACGAACCCAATGCTAATGAGGGACAGGAATTATGGGATTTTGCATTATGAAAAAGTCTACTGTCTGAAACCTTTGAACGTGAGCGTCACGAACAACATTCTCTTTGACTGGACGAAGTGTACCGTCACCATTCACTTATCAACGTGTCTTCCTAGCCACACGTCGAACGAAGATATTTTGGCGATACCATGATAATTCTATGAGAATGAGATTACCCCACGCCCATCAATAACCATCGCTACGGACCTTCAATGGAATCCATGATGTCATCCAAAGCTCTTGTACACTGTTCAGTTGCTACACCAACGGCGACGCTGAGCCTCCAGCACTGACCTATGTTTTCCGGCTAATGCGTCCTTCGGAGCTTGATTGTCTGGGTACCATCTACGGCATAATTCCTGCAGGACATAAGTCAACAATTGTGGTCGTTTGGGAATATCTCACTTTTATTGATGATACATCTTCGGAAACGTCATTGCATCGGCCGTTGTCTCCATGATCAAAAAAGGCGATTGACTTACCAACGATCCTAGCACAATATCTAATCAAGCTTTGCATGCGTGAGGAGGATGGACTGTTTACCGGTAATGAAGCCATTCAATAACTTCAGGCATCTCCTGCACCAAAAATGATCGGTCTGCATGTACTGAATTTCCAGCTAGAACCGCAGTCCGCTGTTGTGGCACCCATTTCTTGATGTACTCCAAAACAGCTTTTGCAACGTATTCTCTCGTGTGGGGCGATGTTATACAGGCTTGCGTTAGACCAGACTGAATGTTTATTTCATTAATTGTCAAGTAAGCACACTTGGTAATGCAACGACGACGAGCCTTTCCATGTTGCACTCTGCACCACTCGTCCATACTGACCGATCTCAATATGAAGGTGTACTGTATTACTATAGAAGGCTCACGAATTCAAAACTGCCTTGTCAGTCTTGATAACAAACCGGATGCCTCGTTCATCGACCAGCTCCAGGTCACCATTTGTGATCAATACCTGGACATTTCATTCACTGCCAGCGGCGTTGACGATTTAAAGTACTCACCGCAATTTCCAAGATTTTATCTCTTCTAGGGTCGAGTCCAGTCATTTCGCAGTCAATCCAAACCATGGGGCCTGAGTTGAAATCAAGTGGCGTCTGGGGCGACATTCTAAGCGAGCGCAAGCGGGGGTTTTGAAGAGAGCTATGTGAGAGACAGAAACGGCGAAGTAAGGATAATCGATGTGTTTGTGCTGCTCGTCGAAGCATACAAGTCGAACGTTGAACGTCACTGACTCGCGACTGTAGCACGAATACGCCGAGTGGGTTGCAATGTCGGACGTCCACCACGTTGGTGAGTACTAGTGAGAGCTGGACTCCGCTTGGTGCTACTTCAATTGCTGCTGCCGGGACTCTGGCCCTGCTCCGGCTAGCTCCGCTACAAACAGCGTCAAACCCCTCCGGCTAGTTAGTCGACCAACCCATCCTATGCTCCAGCGTCATGCAGTGTATGGATGAGGCTCGTTTGTGAGCTCCTCTTATTTGCAAGCAATTCCTCTCTTTAAATGCGCGTGTTAGTCGCTTTGTTGAAGTTCAGCTCCTCGACACTTTTTCCCGCATCACATTTTCCATCTAAGTCGATCGTCATGGGCGGTCATTGATAGTGTTGTGGGCAGAACTATTTGGGGGGAGAACTAGCAGAGCATGGCAGAACTAGGGTTTTGTTATGGCAAAACCAGGCAGAGGTGAATTATTCGTCAACTACAAGAAACCATTGCTTGACATTAATGATGCAACATCCCAACCACTCTCCTCGCCTCGTACCATGATCGATCACCGAGAGCTCCTCATCACTAGATTTTGGCACCATACTGGCATCAACTCGCGCTAGCTCGTACAAGTTATACATATTACCTTCCCATATCTTGAATTGTACTTCTACCAAGTTCTGCCACAGACCTTCTGCCAACTGCCAAGTTCTGCCACGAATGGCAGAACGGCAGTAATTTGCCAACAACATTAGCGATCACCCGAAAACAGTCTCCTTGGCGACCCGCGTACGCAACTACGTTTAATAGACACCAAGGTTTAACGCTATCGCTCACCGTTTACCGTTCTCGACCTCCGTTCACCGTGCGGTCAAATATAAGTCGCGGGGACACACTGTCCATTTACGTCCTCAAATGAGCACCAAGATTGTATTCCCCGAGTTACTACTGATGCCATTTAAGCAGTTACAAGTCTAAAACAGCCTGAAGTAGACGTTCACTACCATATGTCAACTCCTTCAGCGCCATACTCCGATTTGTCATCGAGACGGTTGGAAATTCTCATTGGCTGAGACACGTCTCTCACATAACGATCTAACTCGCAAGTCTTTCCGGCGAATGATTTTCATTGGATCCAGTATAAAGGTATCCACATGACCAAGGAGCGCACAAGGTCCTGGGCTTCTTATGGCGCTCCAACTCCGCCTGTGACTCCGTGGGTGTACTATCAAGCTGCCAACAGGTTGCCACGAAATTCACCCTTAAGTCGGGCATCAAGCGGACTAACGAAAAATATTGCAATCAATGTCACTGACATAAGTTAGTGAGATCATAGATGGAACACTGGAATTTTCACTGCTCTTGATCAACCGACTAGCACTGACTTTTCACTCTAAGTATCCATTGCAATGCCGGACCGTGTAGAGGGTGGGTTTGCAGGACTTCTTACTGCTGTTGTGATCGGCGTTGCAATAAGAAGTTACTACGCCAAACCGAAGCTGCCTCATGGTGTTCGATTTCCACCAGGACCGACTTCACTCCCAATTCTAGGCAGCGCACTGGCAGTCAACGTAAATGCGCCTTGGGTTACCTATAAGGCATGGGGCTGTCAATACGGCAAGTGATCTCGCAAAATGCCAAAACCCAGTAGTATTAATTGATATTCTCTTATGTAGGCGATCTGGTTTATACCAGGCTCTTTGGTCTAGATAACATTATTGTCAACTCTGAGGAAATAGCAAGGGATCTCCTTGAAAATCGGTCGCAAAATTACTCTGACAGACCAGAAATCGCAACAAACGAATTGTATGACTTATTGAACGATCGACTATTCTTGTCACTTAGTTCTGAATTAGGTTTGGCGTTGACAACACTACCGCGTTCATGCGATACAATAGCAGATGGCGTCTTCATCGGAAAATTATTCACCAGTCATTCCGACAAGATGTCGTACCCGATTTTCGGCCTATGCAAGTGGCAAAACTCACGAACTTCTATTAAACCTGCTGGAGGATCCTTCGGGCTACCTGAAACATCTTGAAGTGTGAGCATAATTTCCATGTACATCTAATCGCCGTGGGCATCGACAAGCTTTCTAGACATGCAGGTTCAATAATCATGTCTGCCGTGTACTCATATGACGCAGCACGGCGTAATAACCACCACATGATTGAGCGTGCATCACTGGCCCTCGAGGTCATACTGCAAGAGATGAGACCGGAGGTAGCCGCAATATTCAGCGCGTTCCCCTCCCGTAGGCCACGTCACAAGTATATTACGCAATTTCTTACTGTATTATCTGCAGTTCTTTGCCTCCCGTCTTGGCTACCTGGCATGCGCCTCAAGAAAGTTGCTCCTTTCGCCAAGCAGTCAGCGCTGGAAAATTCAGAGAATCCATTTGCGCACGCGGAGCATGGTCTGGTAAGTGCAACTTGGGCGTGACTTGAGATATTTTATTCATAGTCACTTTTCAGGCTGCCGGAACCGTCTCTTCTTGCATGGTCGCTGACCATTTACTGAAGCTCGATGAAAGTGACGGCGATTCGGCTTGGCAGAAGAAAGCACTAAAGGATTCTGCACAAACTGCGACTGCGGGTGAGCATGTACAATAATTAAATGCAATTTTGTTAGACTGATTAAATCGTCTCGCGAACAGCTGGGACTGAGACGGTAGGCAGGAAACGGTCGGCGATCCGTCCAACGCTGACCAGTCCTAGACAGCGGCTGTTGTACTGAACTTCATCCTTGCGATGATTCTTCATCCAGACATACAAGAGAAAGCGCACAAAGTTATTGAGAACGTGATTGGCACAAAGAGACTGCCGACGTTCCAGGACCGTCAATCCTTGCCCTACATTGACGCCATTTTGCGCGAGTGCCTTCGGTGGCGCCCAGCGTTTCCTCTAGGTTCGTTACTCACTCAGCACGACATAAACAGATTAGTGATCGATAATAACAATCATGCATGCTGCCGTCGAAAGCGACGTCTATGAGGGTTATTACATCCCCAAAGGTATGTGAGCTCCTGCTGATCTTATTCAGTTCATGTTGATTTGTAGTACAGGTGCTACGATCACCCCGAATGTTTGGTACGGATGATAATTATGCATATCCCCCATTATTCATATCCCCCAACTTACTTCTTCACAGGGCGATGTACCACAACGAAGCTAAATACCCAAACGCGTCTAAATTCAATCCTGACCGTTTCCTCAATGCGGACGGTACTCTGACAGATGATATCGTCAGTGTCGTCTGGGGATTTGGAAGAAGGATATGCCCTGGTCGGTATCTCGCTGAAGCATCTGTATGGTTTGCGATTGTCCACTTGCTCGCAATTTTCAAATTTTTAAACGCCAAAGACGAGAGTGGTAATGAGATCGAGATCAAGCCACGGTGGGAGGGAGGTGTTACTGTGTATGTGGTCTTGAGCAGGATTTGTGTGGAGACATACTGATGTATCGCTGTAGACGACCCGCACCGTTCCCTTGCAGGATCGCTCCGCGGAATGCAGGAACGGACATCACAGCCTTGCAGCATTTGATCGAATTATCCGATTAAGTCTGTACTACTCTGTACATGCATTTTGCTGTGGGATGGTGCTCGCTAGTGTACTCGTCGTAGCTTGAAATCTACTTCAACGAAACTTTTCTGACCGATGCTTGCAACGCTGAAAATATGATGGATGTCAAGACGCTAGAGATGTTGCATTCTTGTCGAATAATGGGGCTCTCTAGCGCATTTTCATTCACATCTTTACAGCGCCTGCATGGAAAATTTACCCTTGTATCGTGTCGTAATGTATCGTCGTGTATCGTACACTGTCTTACAACTTGAGCAAAGCGACTCGAGTTAACTGTGTATATAGTGATACCGACAGCCTGCAACTTGTGATAACGAGGACTCAGGGCAGAAATACGTACAAATGATCGTTTACATATGCGAGGACCTTGGCCCGGATCTGCGTCTTCACGACGGTTTTGTTTATTCAACAAGGGCCGAGACTGTATTGTGTCTGAATCGGTCAGACAAGCATCGCATGAGTCAGCGCCTGTCTCGACACTTCCTGATTTGACCTAGTATGCATTGTCTTCTCCCCAGTGCCCACAAGGTATAACAAACAAACATTGAAGGAGGCTGATATATAAGCGTCGTGCGGCGTGCTATAGTTTCCATCACCTTGTAGCTTTCCCCTAGTGACGTACTCCCCAAATGCCCCTCAATCTCGCAAACACCACTGTAAATGACCTGACAGGAAGGGTTATCAAGACGGAGCAAATCGCCAATGGACACTGCGCAGAGGTATGGAAGGGCACCTACACAATAGGAGGTCAACTAGTCGTTGTACGTTGTGGTGATGGTGCATATGTGACATGATGTATCTCACACATACTTGCTGCAGGTAGCAGTGAAGGTCGTGAGATCAACGTTGTTTCTCAACAGTCAAACTGCAGAGCAAACAATACGGGTAAACTCTCTTACCTCACAGCATTAAAATTTGTTATTCAGTCAAATATTTTCAGCGGCTCCTGCGAGAAACAGGAGTATGGAGCACCTGTATTCATCCTCACTTGGTCCCATTTATTGGCATATGTTATGAGGTCACGCGAGGGTATCAAGTTCCCTGTTTGATATCTCCTTTCTATGAGAACAGAACCATCATGCAGTACCTGAAAAACAATCCGAATGCTATGCGGATGGACCTGGTACAGTTTTCACCTCGCTGATTTTATACCCAGTTTACGAATGGCCGGACAGTTTCGCCAATTTATTTCTGGATTGGCTTATCTACATAGCCGGGCTATTGTTCATGGGGACCTCAAACCTGTCTGGCACCATTTTCTTCATATGTTGTGGTACCGGAGCTGATGTGATTCTCTTCGCAGACAAATATCCTCATCGACGACACAGGCAATGCAGTGTTGGCGGACTTTGGGCACTCTCGAATTCTTGAGGTTTCTGGGTTCACGACAAGCACAATGACCACAGCTGGCACGTTCCGCTACATGGCGCCGGAGTTGATGGTACCTGCAACCCAAGATACAACACCGACACCAACAATAGCATCAGATATCTGGGCAGCAGGGATGACGGGTCTGGAGGTGCGTAAAATCATTGTAGCCCTGGCGCTGGATATTTATTTGCATGTTTAGATTCTCTCCAATAAGATCCCGTATGTGGAGATAAAAACGGATAGCCAGTTAGTCGCAGCTATGGTGGCTAATAAATTACCCAACAAGGCACACTACCCCCTCGTTCGTCACGGTGCATGGTCTGCGTTTGAGCATTGTTGGAAAAAGGACCCAAGAGAACGACCAAATGTGCAACGATTAAGCGATTACTTAGATCAGAAATATGGACCTGACTCGGAAAGGTCAGTCAGACCTACTAGAACTCGCGGTTGAATAGGTGGAGATAGAGATATTTGTTCCCGGCGTCCTGTATGGATAATTGTTATCTGCACCTTATACATTAATTACAAGCCAGTATTGGGGCATCCCCCTTCTCTCTCACACATACCCGAACGTTCTCCGTCGGGAAGGAGCACGCAAAAGTTGAGCAATGAGCCTGACGAGGGCCCTCCAGGACACTCATGTTCGTCAATCAGTGCTTGGAGTGAACAGGACTTCTCCTAGACAGACCATGTGAATTTCGCACGAGAAAGGTATAGAAGTTTCCGCAAGTCCCAGACACGTGCTTCGAAGTACTATCACACTAGATTGTACAAGGAACCCCGTCATGAGTACCTAACACAAATCACTATTCTTTTCTTTCGACCATTGGTACTACATCAGCAAATGCCAAAAAATCCTGGGCCTCACTTATCTGTCTGCAGAGCCTGAGTTCTGCATGCTCAGTGAGATAAGTAAATTCAGATGCTCAGAATTTGTCTGGAATCTGTAGCGTCCATTTCTGCATTCGGATGTCCATCATATCAGGTACTCAGTAGCACAGCCTTCCAGATGTTCAGGCTAGTAGGTACCAGTCAGAAATTCCATTATACCAGTTACCCTATATGCTAAAGATTACAGTTGAATAGCAAAGCCACCTCCCAGTCAAAAAGCTTACCAGTTATCAAGTAATACTGACATTGCCATATTTAAGGAAATTCACTTCATAAGTCAATGAGTAAGACAGTATTCAGGCTAGCCAATGTTACAGTCTTTAAGGAAATCAGCTTCACAGTCAACAAGAAAAATGATAATCAGGCAAGCCACATTATGTTACCATCAAACAGCCAATCAGCATACCATTCAAATCCATCAAATTAATAGTAGTAGTGCTAGCAAACAATACAATATGCATATTCAACCTTAGCTGTCAGACTCAGACTTGGATCTGGTGATCAGAGGCGAGCGAGGGGACAGAGAGAGCTGGATAAGAGAATATATTATCTCAGTATCTGATAGAAGACTCTATTGTAAGTAGCGCAAATAGTACCTGGATAAGAGAATATATTTTACGTCTCGTTAGTGCTCTGTATAGTAGAGAAAAACATAGTAGGGCTTACATCTCAGTATCTGATAGAAGACTGAGATGTCCGAAACATGAAGACTCGTAGCTTTATACGTAGTCAGTATAGTAACAACAAATATATGATGGCATAGCGATAAAATGAGATATCATGAAAATGTCGGCCGACATCATTGCGTCGCCTCGTCCGACAGCTTGGTTGCGCTTGTACCTGTCTCACTCTGATGTCTAGCTTCTTCCTTCTGGTCCGTCCTCCGAGATGTCCAAGTTCAGCATTGGATTCATAACACATTGCCCTTCCAGATGTCCCACCTCCAGCTGTGTAAAGGGACTGAGCTCACATGGACTTTGGTTTGTGTGCCCCAATGAATCTCACAGCTCCTTCCAGTATCTTCATCCATGTGCGAGGTTTTAGCTTGCCAATAGATACCATGACCTCTTGAGCTGGGAGACCCCATGATGTAGTTGAAAATTTGTCATCAAACACATCAGGAAAAAGCTCCCATGCGAAATTCGCAGAATTACTTAGTTTTAGTTGACTTTCTCAATTTTATCACGTATTATTGCGGAAAGATACATATTCACGGAAAATACGGATGTATATTAACCTACATTGAAGTAAGTATGTGTGTCTTTGAAGACATTCAAAAAAAACAAGGGAGAAGTATCAAGAACATCCAAGCTCGTCCATTCTGCAGGAACAGCTCCTCCCCACTTAGGCAGTAAGTGAACACTTTGACAAATCAAAAATACAGGCATGATTGACACTTGGCGTCCGGTATCATGAACCAGCTGTCTGACCTTGTACAGCCCAGAGTGTGTATCTGGTAAAGGACTGAAAGCCGAAAACCACTCCACATAGGTGAGATGCTGGGGTGGGGGGTTCTGAGGGTTGAAATACCGCTTCACCACTGTTTGGGGTAAAGAAAAGACTGCGCGAACCTGTGTGCACGTAAATCTACATTTCTATATCAGCAGAGGATTTGGTGGGCTCAAAAAGTTTCACCTTGAATAGACGCTGGAGGCATATCAGCATTGCACACCTGTACAAGGCACGTGTCAAATCGAGCAGCTTTGACCATATGACCTTTGCCATTTTTCACTGCTGGCTGCACGTGTACAGAGTCGAGTGTTTCAGTTGCGTGTATCTTGTTGTTCCAGAACTTGATATGGTGAAAGACAGGCATGGAGTTGCAAGGCAAATGTATGTTTGTTGCATGATCTTCAATTTGCTGGAAGGACAGTGTCAGGTGATTATATTGGACAATGAATCTCGCCAGTGCAGGGACAAAATGAATAGCTCCAAACGAGGATGGAGAAGTGATTTCTTGGAGTGGAACCAACTTGCATGACGGATGACGAGTCATCTTGATGTAAAAGCAGCATGTGAGGTCAGGAGGCTGCCAATGTTTGACAGGACAAGTGGTGATGACATCTGAGTTTGCGCTCAAATTGCGGCGCCATATGACAAAATTTGCATGCTGCAAGACCTTCATCTTGCATTCAAGCCACTTTGTCATCTGCCAAAACTCGTCTTTGTGATTGGTGGCAGTGTAAGCATCCTTTGTGAAATCAATATGAAGTCTCTTGGTTGCCTCTGTGTTAAAGTTGTCCGTTGTGCTGAATAGTTTGATTGATTGAGCGTAGTGCGGAAGAAAGTGGAGCTTCGGGATAATGAAGTTATTATGAATGCCAAGGTCTTCAAAAATGCCTTTATTTGCATGGAATTCATCCAGTGTTGTTTTAAGGGCATCAATTGACGAATAAGAGTGAACGGGGAACTGGGCAAGGTAGAGGAAATCTAGCAGAGAACAAGTTGTGTGCACTAGTCTTGCTGGAGAGGCATTTTCAGGCAGCTGCACATCAATGACAAGGCCAAGTAAAAAGCACGACATTTGCTTGTGCTCTGTACCACTGACACGGCTCAACATTGTGATCCCTTTCTGGAAAATGTGTATAGAATGATTGGGTGGAAGGTGACAAACTCGCGTGTCTATCTTGGCAGCCCCAACGATCTTGGTAACCCAGCTAATCATGTGTTTCATTACTCCTTGGTAAAGCTGATGCAAGATATCAGGTGTGATAGATTGGAAGATATTGAGGTACGGGAGGTCTTCCCTGAAGAGATGTTGAAGCGGCTTAATGTGAACATCATGACAGGCTCGAGTGTATAGTGGTGATCAGAGAAGTTTGAGTGTGTCCAAAATAGCATTGAGATCACGCAATTTGTGTTGAGAGGGATGTTGACCAAGTTCATTGTGGGGACAGGTGCAGATGGGACAATCTCTGTACATGGTGCCAGTGACTAGGCACTGTTCAGGGTAGTCCCCTACAAAGGCTGCAAAGATTGGATGACAGTGTCGTTTGATACCATCTCCACTCATCAATACAACACCATCCACACCAGCTGATTTCAATGGCTCCACGATGTGACATACACGCATGAAAGAGGTTGGATAAGGTTCGATGCCATGAGGCTTTGTTGGTAATTTGCATGAGACGTGTTGTTGGCAGATATGCCAGAAGAATCTGACCTCAGTGGGAGGGTTTACATTGGATATACTTTGGCAAGTTGCCAATGGTAAAGTAAACTGGATACACTGTTTTGTTTCGGAACAGTGTGATCTGTGTCTTGTCTGATGAGATGATCATGGGGATTATTGTCGCTCCTGGTTTCGATTGTTCCAAAACTTCCTACAGTCAAAAATGAGCGAGCAACTGATTATAAACATGCAACACATACTTGGGTTGCCCACCACCATTCTCCAGTACACATGTCGTGATACAGGCACTGAGTCTTATCTGCATCTGCATAGTGTCTTGCTGGTGTGCAAGACAAGTATTGTGCATGCTCAGGGTTGCCATACAGAGCTCGAACATATTCCAATATGTCCTGTGAGAATAGGTCATATGTTTCACCTGCCACACAGGCTTCCTGATGAATGAAACGAGGTCGACGTGATGAAATTTTGGTGTTGATGATCTTGTTGAGTTCGACTGAGTTCTTGTAAGACAGACTGAGTGCCTCACAGACCTGACATCATGGATGTGAGCCTACATGCTAAAAATGTGAATGAAGTTGCATGTACACCTTCTATTGTTAGGAGATCAGTGAATGCAGTTGATCCCAGACCCCATAATTTTTCCCACTGCACAACTTCCCAGTCAATCTGAGAATTAAATGGTGCCCAGGGATTTTTCGGACTTCCATCCACATCAGCTGAGTAATTTGTGTACTCGGATCTCTTCACTTGAGGTATGGTGTGCAACAGAGCACCAGCTTTGCCCCCAAAGTGTTCAATGGTGACCGGAGCATTACGCAGCTGCTCGTGTTCTCCCTGGTCCAATGCAACATTCTGCAGAGGGTGAGAAGCATGACCACCAACCTCTGTGGTTGGTGACTGTACATTGTGTTTCCGATTGTGTGGTGGCTCCCAGCCCATGCCTACATCAACTTTGGTGTCCTCATTGTCAGTCTCCAGTGCATTTTCATCCTCCTCAGCCACATTTATATCATGGTGGACATCAATGTGAACCCATTCTTCATCGTTCATGAGAAGAAAATTGTTGTCTCCATAGTCATCACCAAAATAATCCCCACTAAAGGGCTGAGGATCTGGTGTGACATCAGGTGTTGAAGCACGGTAGTGTAAGGCATGGGGTGGATCTCTGTGAACAGGGCGGTGCATTGAATTGTTGAGTCTCTCATGCTCATGTCAACAGTGTGTGTTGGAGGACTTTCTGAGGTGTTGAAGGTATGATCCCCTTAATGAGAAAAGTTCATGGCAACCTGCACATTGAAAGGACATGTTGCACTAAGAAACAGGGCAGTACAGGAAATTGACTTGGAAGGAAAGCTATCGAATGTAAACTGAAAAGGAAAGTGAACAAGGTTCAACAGACCCTGGTCGGCTCTTGAACTTTCCAACTAGACTGTGACCTTAGCATTTTACTGTCTTCTTGTTCAAATTGTGACCCCCACCTTCATTGACGTCTACCAGAAACAACAACCAAGATGGCTTCACAAAAGTCATCAAAAGTGCCTGCAGCGCAGTTAAGGGAAACACGCAAAGCAAGAATGCAGACCCAACTTGCAAATCTGGCTGAGGCCGATGCAGTGTCTGACAAGAGGGAGCAAAATGAACCCAGCACAAGACGATGTGAGAGCACATACCTTCTATGTGTCATATAACACTAACAAAACATTTTGAAAGCAACTCGTGCAGCCAAAACTGCGGCACTCACAAGACCCAGTCAGTACCAATTCATAGCAGCAATAATATACTTACTCACATCATGTTCTAGATCGGCCGATAAAGCGGACACAAGTCAGAGGCCAAAAAGAGCCAGCCAATAGCTCCAGAATAGTACCAGCACCTGCATCATTCACAAAGGGCAAGCATAAACACACTAGAACTGGACTTGCTACTCACACCAACTTAATTTCAAACACCGCATTTTCTGTTTTAGGATGCTTGAAATCTTTTTTGATCTTTGTGCATTGGACAATCTTGGTGCTTGGATTTCGGTATCTCTGTGCGTTGGACAATCTCGGTGCATGGATTTTGGTAACTTGGTGTAGTATAAAGCTCAGTGTGCTAAAGAAACTTGGTGCCATGAAAGCTCAGTGTGTTATGCAAAAACTCAGTGTATGATGTGAAAACTCGGTGTGTGATGCAGAATGAAAACAATGTGCGTAAAAAAAACTACTAGTGGATTCCATGAGATGCTTTCCTTTTTTCCTTCTTCTGTGGAGGGAGTGGAGGGAGTGGTTGAGTGCGTTTGGTTGGAGATGATTGTGCAGGTGATGAAGGTTCATTCTCCTTGTCACAAGAGGCGAGGGCAATAGAAAGAGGGTTATAGTTGCCGGACAACTGTTTGCAAATGCTGGGACTGATATGATGTTGTAAAATAGTGTTGTTGTCGTCATTGTAAATGGTCATTGCATGTTGGAGAATCTGGACAAGTGAATCTTCAAGAATGAGAATACTTTGCATGGCAGTCATGTGTTGATTTGTAAAATGACCGTGGGCAGCGCTGACTACAGCCGGGGCTGGTTGAGTGAGTGGGGAAGGCTCGAGACTTGGACTGCCTAGAATAGATCCTGCCAGGATGAACAATGAGGGAGGTGTTGATGGAATTGATTCCCCAGAGTCGAAGGAGTTGACCGCCAGCCCAGATGGTATCTCCATAAGAATGTTGTCAGCATGAAGTGCAGTCTCGTGCCAGTCAAATGGGTCAGTGCTGGTACTGGAAGAGATGGTCAGCACGAGGACAATTTGTACTACAGTAGACCATGGACATACTACATCGAGTCCTCATCATCATGATTCTCTTCAGCCTCAGCCTCTGACTCACAAATATCATCAATGAACTCCATTTCAGCCCATGCATTGAACAGTTCCACTGCATTAAATTCGGCGTCAGAAGGTATGAGTGACTTGTCGGGGTCACATGATGTTGAAGTTGAAGTGTCGATCATAATTGACAAGTCATGGTTGTGTGACAGTGCATGTTGCATGGCGTGGAAGTACTCTGCTTTGGCTTCTTTGACTTCAAGTTCTTGGAAAAATGCTGGGACAACCTTGGTGATGTGAATAACAATCCAGACATCAATACATGGAAGTTGGCCAGAGTGTTGATAGGCACCAAAATAGCGGTGCTTAATTCGACTGTTGAAAGACTCGAGATGGTTTGTTGTACGAGGTACTTGATCAGGTTCGACATGTAGAATCTGTGATGCTTCCAAAACACCTGCGGGTGACCATGCTAACCAAAATTCGCAGAGACTAAGATAACTCCAAAAATATGAAAGGAATGCAAGGCCACCCTGGGATTTTTTCTTTGAAATGGTGTCCATTTGTTCGCCAAGTTTGGTGAAATAATCCAGACACTTGTTGTAGTGCACAATAGCATCCTCGAACTTGGTGATGTCTTTCAGCAGTACAGCGAGAAATTTTGCAATAGTACGTCGGACTTCTTTACGTGCCGGCCCCTTTGGAATGACACAAATTTTGTGATTAACACCATTTCACCAAGTCTGGGCTGTGTGAAAACAGCACAAGAGAAGAAGTGTGCCAGGAAAAACAGCTGATAGTGCATTTTGCTCTCGGGTGTTGTTATCAGTGAATACAACTTTGATTTTGAAATCTTCACCAGCATTGTTTCTACCCACAGCCTCTTTCCAGCGACTGAGGAGGTCCTGAAGAAGCAGCCCATCATAATCTCCGTGAGTAGCTGCAGAAGTCTTCCGGGCTGTGAAATGAAAGAAGACAATGGGAATGCCTTTGTTCTCGTGATTTATGGCCATGCCTATGAAAAGAAGTGATTGTGTGCTGTTGATGCTAAAGGTGCCATCAAGAAGAAGAAGTTTCTTGTGGCCATAACGCCAAACCATTGATCGTTGTTTGGGAGTCAAAATGATAATAATGAACCCGTCTGATGGATCATCACCACAAGCCTTGTAGTACAAGAAAGCATCAGTCAGGGCAGGGTTGGGTGGGCTAGGACTATTGGTGCGAAACCATTTATCGAGATTTTCTTCCGCTGTAGAGCATTGTGGTATACCAAAATCGACAAACTGTGTATGATAGAGAGATGTGGTTTCATGATCATTAAGGAAAAAGCAGTGATGGATGTCACCAGGGGCATCACTGAATTGCTCTTTTGCAAATTCACGGCATTGCTGTTGAAGCTGTGTGATGGGGACCTGGAGTTCGATTAATGTGAGTGCATATGCATGAATTTCAGGGTGCAATCCAATGCGGGGGGCACGGGCCATCTCAACAATTGATTCACAGGCTTCAGTGTGGTCAAATATACCAGAAATCTTGTTGACACATAGCATTTTCCTATCTACAGTGGCTCAAAAAAGTGTCTGAATGTTTGTGCAATGTTGAGTAATTGGATTATAGCAAGCTAGCATTTAAATATAACATATTGGTATAGGGACATGTCTGACAGCCCTACATCATGGCTTGAATCTGAGCTATATAGCGTTGGAATACAACCTTATATGGGCAAGATATGGTAATTCTATTCCTATAACTCATTCAGACACTTTTTTGACTTTATATCAAACCAATCTTATTATATGATTCTAGTACTTTGTGTAACCCCCCTTGGCTTTAATAACTGCTACAACCCTTCTAGGCATACTTTCTATCAATTTCTAACCCTCCTCTTTAGTAATTTTGTCCATTCTACTGCAACTCTCTCCCACAGTTCAAATAACCCCTTTTGAGGATCTTGATAGGCAGAAAGTGGTCTTTTGAGTAATTCCCAGAGACATTCAATGGGATTGAGGTCTAGAGACTGTGCTGGCCATAATAAAACATTGATGTCATGGTCTTCAAACCATTTTGTGGCCAGCTTTGAGGTATGCTTGGGGTTATTATCTTGTTGAAAGATAATGTCTTCTTTATCAATTCCTGACTCCTGCATGCTTCTGAGTAGGCACTCCTCTAGGATGGAGATGTACTGCTCTACATTCATTCTTCCCTCCACCTCACAGAGAATCCAAACACCATTCCACCCCATACAGCCCCAAACCATTATACTTCCTCCTCCAAACTTCAGTGTACCCCTAACTTCTCTTTCTCCTAGTGGTTTTCCTGTCTTTTTCCACACATATTCCTGACTATCTGACCCCATTCTATTGATTGTTGTTTAATCTGACCAAATAACCTTCTTCCAATCTTCCACAATTCAATGTTGGTGCTTTAAAGCAAAGGTCAGTCTTCTCTTCCTATGAGCTGGTGAGAGAAGAGGTTTTTTCTTCTTGGTTACAGCCTTAAGATTGGCTGCCTTAAGGGTGTTTCTGATTATTTGGGTTGAGATAGGAGTAGAGATAATGGAATTGATGAACTTGGTGGCTTGCACAGCATTTGAAGCCTTGCCAGACAGAATTTGATGAACAACAGCTCTTTTGTTCTGTATGGTAAACTTGAGTGGACATCCCATTTTAGCATTTTCCTTATCTGATATGTTCTGCTTTATAACTGTAGCAATAGTAGACTTGCTAAAGCCAGTTTTGAAAGCAATTTCCTGACAGATAAACCAGAGGAACAGAGAACAAGAATATTATCCTTTGAAGCAGAGGAGATGGGCTTCATAATGATTATATTGAATTTCATGATCTTAAGTGGGTTGATATATTCAAATTTGATTAAAATAAGACCATATTACCATTATGGTTCCACTTTCATTAAGGATATTATATATGAATGGTCTCATTTTGTGATTTTAATATAAAGTCAAAAAGTGTCTGAATGAGTTGTAAGGTAGGAATTACCATATCTTGCCCATATAAGTTTGTATTCCCATGCTATATAGCTCAGATTCAAGCCATGATGTAGGGCTTTTATACATCTCCCTATACCCATATGTTATATTTAAATGCTAGCTTGCTATGATCCAATTACTCAAAATTGCACAAACATTCAGACACTTTTTTGAGCCACTGTAGCAGAGAGTATATAGTCACTGTAACCCCAAATTTTAAATGATACTTACTATTTTTGTCGGTTTTGTCATGCGTTGACACCAGTTAGATCCATGAAACACAGCCAACATCCTCCCAGCCAATCTCCTGGTCCTTAGACAGTCTTTTCCCAGCCTGATGATCTGTACCACACAGACACTGGTAGATGCGAGTGCAGTGAGTGTAAATGGCACTGGAATTCTTGGCTTTGACAGGTTTACAGTCAGTGGAACATATTGAGTACCTGCTGCAGACATCACAGCATAGTTTGTTGGGGATATGGAGGCCTATACTGCTTAACAGTTTGTATGCCATGCCTGAGAAATATTAGATCATTGTTAAGACCGTGTTCAAGGAGTGGATCCGAAAGGGCTTGGCTTCAGCTCGTGCGCTGCGCCCCTTACCCGAGTATTGCCCTTTAACTTTCAGGAGCGGAATAGGAACGGACGACGGAAATACAGTTCGGCCGAAGCGGACAGAACTGATAGGGGTGATGCGGAATAGGGGTACAGGACTATCCCGAACTAAGTCCGGATAGAAACAGACAGGGGTTAGACTACCCAAAGGTAGAGGCAGAGGGGTTTAGCCTTTAGGGGCATTATCCCGAGGCTCAGAGATGGGTCGGAAGGAATCCGAACCGATGGGAAACACGAGGAAGAACTGAGTCTAAGATGATATTCGAACTAAGGATGTACTACGGTTTACAAGGGTTTATATATGATAGGATATGCAACGGGGACGCAGTCAGCGGAGTTCCGAGGCTGTGAGAGGAACATATGTAAAGGCTAAGTTGACAGGCGCAAGGGTAACTGACACAGGCCGATCGTTAGGAACACGAAGGAAAAGGAAACATGAAACGGAAGAGCAGAATAGAGACGGAACTAAAACATGGACAGGACGATCGAGAATGGAGACGGGAATTAAGTGTCAGGCAGATCCGGACAGATAGGGGTTGTTACATATGGAGAATGAGAAGCGGGATAGGAACTAGATCGGATCCGAAGATAACAAGGAAGTCCGGTCTGGAAATAGGGGCTAGAACGCGGGATATGACAATCATACAGCAAGGCACATTACAATAGTCATACATTGATCATTTGGACCATGATCAAAACACCGGCAATCAAGGCCAATAGTGTCTATATGCGTGTGGAGGGCCTCCTTGGCTTTGTCAGAAAGTGATAGTTTCGAAAGTGGGAGACTGGGCTTTGTGTTTGCTTTCCGCAAGTTTGGGACATCAGAGAGATCAGGCCATTGGTCCCAAGGAGCTGTAGCCATTATGAGGAATTTAACAAGAATGAATATGCTAGTAGTATTATTATGATCAAGGCATGAAGGAGTGTTCAAGTTGTGCGTCACTCGAGCCAATACTACCATTTCCCAATGGAAATTCAAATTCTGTGGCCCAACAACTCAGTGTGAGTTGCAAATCCCAAAAGGTCAGAGCAGAACTTAAAACAGTAATTGTGTTTTACCTTTGCACATAGAACTGAAATTGTTGAATGAGGGCAGTGTCCAGCAACCATTGCAGCCACTGCATCAGCGTGATTCCAAGAAGCCAAAGTTAACACCTAAACTTGGTGACCCAATTAGTAATCTCATGGATAAAAAATAACTGAAAATTTGATAGGCAGGGTTTTCTGAGCACCAAATCCACTGCAACGTGACAAGGACTTGCTAGGCAACCACAAGAGAGTCCAGGATGATACTGTTGGATCAGAGTGTGAAGACTTGAATGAAGATGGTGAAGACCGCAGTGGATGTGACAGCTTAGATGACGATGACAAGGATGAAGAACTTGCAGACTTCGCTGTTGAGGATTTTGATGAAGAAGTCAGTGAAAATTACCAATAGCATTAACCGAGATTACTGACCTAGACAGGGAGTGCAATGGACCCATAGCACGGTGTCCAACAGCAAGCCAGAGGGCAAGCAAGGTCCAAATTCCCACACAGTGTTGAAGAGTGCATAGGAGAAGAAGCTCCTGGATGAGGTCAGCCGTCCAAAATTTCAAGAAAGTGTCTACTCACCTTTGGATTGCCTACCAGATGCCACAGTTTGTTGATGTTGAAGAAAAGAAGCCTCTTACTGGTTCAGATCATGCTGCAGATAGTAGTATGAGCCAGGATGGAACTGTGTGGATGTCAGACACAGATCTACGGGTGACTTTTCATGGGAAAGTTCCAATCATCTCCATCAAACTGCAGTCAGACAAGGTCTGCAAAGTCGTCCATGGAAGCTATGAACAAGGGCAATGCATGTTCACATTTGGCCTGGAGGAAGATGCTGATCTCACTGTCGATAATGTCTTTGCGATGACCACTCCATTTGCAACTCGTGGTACTGACACACTGGCCTATGAAGCTCTAGTCGAGTCAGCTGATCATGAAGGTTATATTGGTGATGATGACATTGCTGAACACCTTCTCCATGACTTGTGGCCTCAATATGCCAAGCTGCTCATAGATTATGTGAGTTTTGTCTCTATAGTTACATTCTTCACTGATTTCTGTGTTTCAGACTGCACACCGTATTCACCTCTGCCACACTCAATTCAAGAAGGCAGTTGGCCAAGCTGTCATGAGTGTCCTCGATCTTGCGACAAATTTGGCAGCCAAGAATGCAAAACTTTTAGAAGAAATCAACTACATCTACCCTTGGTCAGCCAAGGTCCGTCCATGCATTTATGATTTCTGCGCAAACCTCAAACTTTTTTTTTGGTTTCAGAAAGACAAATATGATACTTCAAAGCCGTTCCAAGCTGAAATAATCAAAGAAGGTGTTCAAGCCGGCTTCTTTGTTGCCAACCAGTACAGCGATGTCGGCCTCAAATTTTATTACCTCCTTACTTCTTTGCTCTCCACGGCTCCCGATGAGTTAGAGGTTGTTGACTACATGATAGCCGGTGTTGCTACTGCAGTTTGTACTTGGTTGTTCATTGCTGCCTCAGCTCATTGTGTACATCTCAGGTTGAAGCCAATATCCTGGACTTTAATGTCAGCAAGAGCAGTGAGTTTGTTGGTCCGAGTCACAACAACACTTTCAAGGCACACATGCTCCTTCTTCTCACTATGAAACAGAAGAAGCCACTCAAGTACCATAAGCTGGCCCATGTAATCTATTGTGCTGTCATGTACACAAGTTTCTTGATTGTTTGTGACCCCCAACTCAATTCCCTTCCAGTAATAGTGGAATTCGTAATGTGGGATCTGCATGACTTTTGAAAGAGCAGATTATTGCGCAGGTTGACTGGGTAAACATGGGTGGCAAGTCTGATTAGTGTTTTTTTTTGTCCTCTGTCTGCTACCACTAGTACTGAGTCTAATCTGCTCCTTAATGTCTAGTGATTTTTTCCGTCTTTTGCTGCTATCTGCTCCTTTGTGTTCAGTGAAATCTCCCCGCTCATTAGTCGTTAAGGTAGTATCGTATATTGAGTCTGAATGACAATATAATGTTTTTTTCACCTTCGTCATTGTGATATTGCTTGAGGATAATCTAGTACAAAGATTTATTAATACTGCACACTTGATTGCATTTTATTAAATTTTTGCCCACTTTATTCCAACGAAGGTGTCAGGGGGCTGTTGGTTAGTTCATAAATATCCCTAATGTGAAACATGACAATAAATCCCAATAAATCACTGTCATTTACACAAATTTGCCCTATTTCCCAGAAGAGGTTTTTCCTGATGCATTGTCTGGACTAATTCACCAGTAGACCATTGCTTCCAGGCTCTCTCTACCTTTGGGAGAAACACAGTGAGAAAAATATTGAGGACATGAAATAAACATACAGCAGCAGTAGCAAGGGCAAGGGCAGTACTCAGCAGTGAGGTCTTCTTGACACCCTCAGGAATGGTAGACACACTCTCCAGATAAAATGCAAATGTGTTGAGGATAGCCTCATGTTGAAATGGCCCCTTCCTGATCTACAAACACAACTTAACAAATTTAAACTTGAGAAGGGATGACTTATAGGATTCTGAGCATCACTCTTGTCAACATTGGACCACATGAACAGAAAGATTGGAGGCAGAGCACATCCTTTGCCTTCTTCATCATCAAACAACTGAGCATCAGGGACAGTGTTACAATAACATGCCCCCTTATATTTTTCTCTCCTCTATCTCCGATCCTATCTCTTATCTTGTACAGCATTCTTGATTGCTGTGCCTGCCATATGCCATGATTTCTTATCTCTTATCTTGTACTGCCTTCTTGATCCCCATCCTGTATACCCTTTACCCTTACCACTATGTTGGTAGACCTGCCCTGAAGAACCTTTACCTATAAGTAGTTGATCTACTTGTCCTGTAGTCTCTAACTTGAGTCTACTCAGTATTCTGACAGATACCTGATATTTTGAGCAAGAACGCTCTCGCTATACTTGACTTCACTTGGACTCATTATCCATGTGTCTGATACCAATATTTTCCATCTGTCTTGACTTGCCCACTCATGTCACCAAGTCTTAACCTCAATACACAGACACCATTCTAACAACATCTCTCTTAGGACTTAATTCGGAGATACCACCTGAGTTATCACTGTAAGCGTAACAGACAGCCCATTCAATATATGCTGTGATTTCAGTGGACATGTTGAAATCTGTAGACTGTTGTGCAATGAAGGCTGTGACAGCCTTTTCACCACACATTGCAAACATACTACACCAGTTGTATGTGCATTATTTGACCTGGGGGGATCTGAGTGACAAGAACACATAAAAGGAAGGTATTTACCAAGAAGAAAATAGGCTCATTTTTTTTTGAGGGTGCACAGGGTGATTTGTGAAGCAACACTCCCAGAGCTGCTGTGCTTGCTGAAGTTGATCAGCAATGTCCCACAGTTCTTTGAATTGTGCAACACGATCGTACCACATGGGCAAAAAGACAAGCCTGAAATGATGCATGGCACCTTCTGGCAGGTCTTCATTCTGAAATTTACGAGCTGGCTGGTGTTTGCAGTGTGTCTGCTTTGTTGCCTGAGTATGAGTGCTGTCTTCACCATCAGTGTCATCATTTGTGATATTATCGTGAGCTGTGTGAATTGAAGCTTTCTTTGACTTGGCGACAATCGTAGCAGATTTCTGTAGAATATTTAGCTGTATCACCACACTGGAGATGTTGCTTGCCTTTGCGAGAGGGGGAGATGTTGTGCTCTGGGTTTGTTGTAAACACATCAGTGTATATCCATGTGCAAATAAAACTGGTTACCTTTGATCGTGCACTAGGTGCAGGAGGCCTTACTACCACAATGACAGCATGTGTCTTGAAGTTGAAGTGTTTGAGGGAGTCTGTGCTGCAAAACCTTGAAGAAGTTAATTTTGGTTACATTCTGCAGTCCAATGACTCAGAGTCATTGTGGATCTTGCTGTTGCTCTTCGGATTGTCAACATTGTCCGCATCCCATTCATCCTTCCCCAAGGTATTTCTCCTATCACTGAGGTTATTGTCATTATCACCTCTATCCTCATTGCTACCCTTATCCATTGTGTCCTTGGGTTGCAGTTCCGAGTTGTAGTGGGGTCTCTCACTAGGCTGAGACAATGTTGGGGTGTTGTGGCACAGCGACATGAATTGGATAAGTGATGCAGGTCTCCAGTTGCACATTGGAGTTACCTGTGTCATCTGTGGTGAGGCGGCAAGCTCAGACTGGTCTTGTACACTCCTAGCATCTATAATGTCTGTGGTAGGCCAGTCTGGTGTGCGGCTAGAACCTGTGCTACCTTAAGGCAAATTAACCCATCTTGCACCATGTTGAATTGTCATTGGTGATGAGGCAACAGGTGTGTCTGAAAATTGATCCATCTCTTTTGCACCATCTGATGGGGATGAATTCACCCTACCAAAGGCCAAATTTGGCCCAGCCACCCTGAATGGAGGATCATCATCAGCAGGGTTATTGATCTCTGAGAACATGTTCACCAGAGCTGAGGTTCTCTTGCCTGAATATGTGAATACTATGTAGATATCAGTATAGCCTAATAAGGAAGTAAATGACATACCTGATGTGCGTGAATCACTGACAGCATTCTGGCTACCTGGAGCTGATTGTGAAGGCTGCAAGTTAAGTTGACCATAGGAAAGAGTAGGCATCTTGTTGTGATTGGGTACATTTGCTGCCACAAGAGACTGCCAATTAGGGAGGATACCAGATGTAGCTGGTTGAGAGCCCGATGATGATGGCTTGGTTTTTTTGGAAGGACATCTAAAGTAATGTATGGGTGTGCGGATGAGGTCCATGGTGGTGGTGGTGGTAGATGGTCACTGTTAGTGCTAGCTGATTTCAAAATTCCAAGTACTTACCGGATATCATCGAACTCATTGCCTTTTTGTTGAATTTCAGTTTAGTCAGATTTCTGTCCTCATGACAGTCATCTACTGCTTCTTGACCCTCCACTTGCCTTCCCAGGCCATTACATTGTCTGTCCATTGTGCTATCTGTGGCACCATTAGTAAGGTAACTTGCATTGTTATCTGCATCCATTGCAGAGTCTGTGTTTGCTGTGTGTGATTAGTCAGTAAAGCTTAAAGTCAAAAGTATGGTGCATACTTACCTGAATTTATATGCATCTGATTTGCTGATTGTTTGAATTTCAATGGTGGTGCCTTTTTCTGAATGCTTGGCCCAGGTGGTTGGAGTGTGTCATATCCCGTGTTCTAGCCCCTATTTCCGGACTGGACTTCCTTGTTATCTTCGGATCCGATCTAGTTCCTATCCCGCTTCTCATTCTCCATATGTAATAACCCCTATCTGTCCGGATCTGCCTGACACTTAATTTCCGTCTCCATTCTCAATTGTCCCGTCCATGTTTTAGTTCTGTCTCTATTCTGCTCTTCCGTTTCATGTTTCCTTTTCCTTCGTGTTCCTTACGATCGGCCTGTGTCAGTTACCCTTGCGCCTGT
>QFEN01000196.1:7291-20522 GCA_003316125.1 Auricularia polytricha
CACCCGATGCTCCACCTCACATCGGAGGTTTCAACATTTTGCCTCTTGCAAGATTTCAATCAAGAACAGATCTAGACACGGCTAAAACACTCCAGAGCACTCTGGATTACCTTTCGATTGTAATTCCACTGGCGGCAAAAGGTGGTGCCACACTACACACGAAAAATGTAGTTTACTCCAAGTTTACTCTGTATTATTTTAATGCTCAATGATGTCTGACTCTCCACGATTGATGAGAAGGCCCCGAGGCGAGTGGATCGCTTGTATTGTGTAAATATATCAGCACAAATATGACATGGAAAAGAAGTCCAGGTGACCCCGCCGAGCCCGCATTAAGGATAGGAAAATGATAGAATTGAGAAACCGTCTGATCCTGTCTCTGCGGATATACAGGGGAGGAACAACGGCGCATTACCACAGCCGGCCGTCGTATTTCCAAATATCGAGTGCAGCGAGGTCATATGGAGCATGAAAATACAACAGCACGGTACTAGAGCGAGCGCCGAGTAGGGGCAAAGTCCTTGATTCTGGCGTGCGTGACATCGGTGGCACCGTCGTCTAGGCTCTAACCAATTGGTGAGGCACTTTTCGCACAAGGGGTATGTTTCCAATTCAGTTCTCGCGACCCGAGCCCCAATGCGCCTGGAACTAAGAATACACCCCTGACCGGCGTGTTGGCTTCACTACACTCCGCTGTTGTGAGTGAGTCCTTATCTGCACTCCTTTGCCGTGGGGAATCATTTCCCCATGATAGATGTAAGGGCGAGCTTCATAGGCTAGGCTAGTGAATCTTTGACATGCCAATCAATATTCACACAACGTTCACGCAGCTGGTCACAGGTCCAAGGGTTGGAAATTTACCAGAAACACCAGACATCAATTCAATCAATTTGCATTCATCGCGACCACGTACACTACTACACAGTAAAGACCTGACACCTGACAGAAAAGGAGTAAGAAACCCAATCCTATCCACAAGCAGCGCAAATCTCAGACCACAACTACACTCAAGCGCTCACCATACACAAGCTCACTCAATTTCATCAACCCCTAGGGGGAGAAACGAGAGAGACATGTGGTGGGAGACAGCGTCGAGGAAGAATAGACGGAGACAGACGGGAGTTTATGGGGGAGAGGGGGCGGAAGGAATAAGGGGGTCAGATGTAGGTGTGTAGGCGTAGGTAAGTGTGGGTGGTAACAAAAGCGACTGATGGGCCAAATAAAAAATTGAAGACGAGGGGAGACCAAGAGGAGCCGAAATAAAAGCAAGATAGAGTAGGAGATAGATAGAACATAGACAGCTGTATGGGAACGAAAATGATGATGACGAGTCCGATGAGTGATGAGATGGATGCGAAAGGCGAAAACAATGATAGATATGACACGATCGAGTCGCGGAGACCGATGATGTTGGTCGGGCGCTTGATGAACTGTAGTCTAGAGAAGTTCACCATTTTAGTACACGCTAACCTCGTCCCACACCAGCGCATCCGAGAAGTCCATATCAACATCGAACGTGGTGCTCGAGTCGATAGCGACGTCCTGCGTACTCGGCAGCATCTCTAGCAGCTTTTCTATCCCCATCTCTACACGGACTTGTTCCGCCCAGTCAACTGTGTCTATTCCACTCGTAACCAGCCCTAAGCCGAACTCCTCTATGGGAGTAGTCTCACTCAGCGCCTGCGTGATGCTCTTGTTTTCTGCCGAAGGGCAAGTGCCTGGAAGAGCGCAAGTGCCAGTCGGCGGCGACGCGAGAATCTCTGCCCACAGGCGCGTAAGGGCAGCGTCTGTGGCTGCCTCGTCTTCAAGCTAAAACAACATAACATGAGTTTGGTTTGTATGCTTAGGAGTGGTAAGTGACTAACCTCGATCGCAGCGCTGTGGTACATCTGGTTGCTCTCGCCGGTCCCGTGACTAGACGTATGCTGCCCACCCGCTGCAGGGACACTGCCGCGTGAACGGCAGTGGTCGCCACCCGTGCTAGGTGGCGAGTGGGAGCATGTCCAATCGAGGAGAGGTCGAGAATTTCCTGTGCTGTGACAACAGGTGCTGGTGAGTCGGAAGGCGTAAGATCTGAGAGAGAAAATGCGGGACTGAGTGGGAAGTCGAATGAGTCACCCGAAAACATTACGGGGCTGTCCATGAGAGTAGAATGTGTAGGTGCAGGAGACAGTGGATAAGAAAGGGTTGCAAGGGTAGTCGATTTAGGTGACGAGGGGGTGGGAGATGCGGAGTCTATTGTTGAAGGAGATGTCGCTGACGCAGGTGATGGTGCGCAAGCGGATGAGAGAATTGGAGTCGAGCTGGAAGTCTCGTGGAGAGCAGGCGGGTTGGGACCTTGAGTTGCCAACGTCCGCAGCACTGCCTCATACCCCATCTCAAGCGTTCGAATGCGTTCGCGCAGCTCGAGATTTTCATGTTCCCGTTGCTCCTCCGCACGTTTTCGCTGGCGCTCCTGCTCTTGCTCAATGGTGACAACCTCGGGCTCCGAGGTGGAGCTGACCGAGGGTGAAGCTGGGACGGCCATTGGAACACCAGCACGAAGACGTCTGTTCTCTTCCTCAAGTTCAGCGACTCTGCGCTCGAGAACGGAAAATTGGGCCTTTCTGCGGTCACGGGAGTTTTGTGCCGCAATGCGATTGCGGTGTGCACGGGCCTCTTTGCGCTCTTCGGGTGTTATGGCTGAGCGAGGGCGCTTACGCGGAGGTTCCTGAATGGATGCATCTGGAGAGTCTGCACGAGATGATGAGGGAGATGCAGGACGCTTCAGGGAGGAAGAGGAAGGAAGAGAAAGGTTGGATGGGTCGACGAAATTTGGAGAGTGTGATGGCGACATGGTTACACGTATGCAGTCAACGTATTGGGCTTGGCAATAGGTGCTAGGCTAGTCCTTCAACGTTCGTCTCGTATGTATATCGTTAAATGGGATACTGAAACCAAGTGCGGAAAACCAGGAAGACTCAGAAATTGTGCATGTTGGACGACGTGGCCATGAAGAGAAAGGACACGTACACAGGACACGTAGACAAAACTCAATACAGCTACAAACACAAATAAACTGCGCACATTTTTTTTTGGGTCATCTGATCAGAACGCGAGAATAAATTACACATATGTAGGTAGACGATTAGGACCCCTGAGAAAGCAGCTTTCGGAAAATATCTCGTCCGCACAGCCCTGTCATTCAACTCCCTCACGGTACCCACAGAGGGTCCTCGGGCCCGTAAAAATATAAATATCTGGACAGATCCTTCTGGCTCCACCGGCGGAGAGATGTCAACTCGCTCGACGGTTCTATTCCTCGAATACTCCTCACCTGAAGGAATTCAGTCAAAACCTAACACAACAAAGTTTCTGGGACTCACCACAGATTACCATCATCCGAGAGACTGACCTGCTCAAAATATAATTCATCCAACAACATCCCTCAGTATGTACGTTTGAATGGCGGGATTGCCTTGCATTCATTTTCGTCTAGAGTCTTGTCAATGACACCACGGTACTTGAGAGTGACGTCGGGCGAGTTGACATCGTCCTGCCATGTGAGAGTGTGCTTCATCCAGTTGTCGTCGTCACGCTACAAACCAGCTTCAAGAGATCCACTGAAGGGCGTGATATAGATACTGACCTCAGGGTAGTCCTCGCGAGCGTGAGCACCTCGGGACTCCTTGCGAGTCGCAGCGGCCGTCATAGTTTGAACTGCACACTGCAGGAGGTTGCGCAGCTCAAGAGTCTCAACAAGGTCACTAAGATAATGGCGTGAGCGAGGACTCAGCATCATATAAAGGCTGACTGAACGAGTTCCAAATCATGCTTCTATCCTTAATGCCAACATTATCAAATGATTTGTATATCTGATTGACCTTCTGAACACCTTCGTCTAGACTCTGCTGCGTGCTGCGTGGATGGTCAGTTTCCCTTTGTTCACACGAGGTTGATAGAACATACCGGAACAGTGCAGCATTAGATTGCATGGCTTTTTGCATCTCCAGCCTTATATCAGCAGTAGCCTTTGGGCCATTGGCATTTCTTATCTGGTCCAAGAACTCTATGCTCTCGAGGCCAGCTTCCTCAGGAATTGCCCTATGGGGCTTTCCGGGAATCAAGTTCTCCATGATATGACGAGCACACGCACGACCGAAGACGACGAGATCCAGGAGGGAGTTTGCACCAAGACGGTTCGCGCCGTGAACGGACACACACGCAGCCTCACCAGCTGCATACAGACCAGGAACAGTCTTGTCCTTGCCATTCTGGCCACAGCTTATGAGCGGAGTGCGACGAGCACAGCTAGCGCAAGCTCACCTCATCAACAGTCAGCACCTCGCCAGTATACCTAGTGGGAATACCACCCACTGTAGGGAGGTCAGCTACAGTCCAGACAACACAGTAGAGACACCAACTGTTATAATGGACAGTAGGTAGCACTGGGATAGGCTCCTTTGAGACATCGACTCCAGAGAAAATAGCAGCAGTCTCGGAGATACCAGGCAACCTCTCGTGGAGAATTTCAGGGGGTAAATGGCTGAGTTGAAGGTGTATGTGGTCCTTCTGAGGCCCAGCACCGCGGCCTTCACGAATCTCAATCGTCATCGAACGAGATACAACATCACGCGATGCGAGATCCTTGGCAGTGGGTGCGTAACGCTCCATGAAACGCTCACCCTCACCATTCAAGAGGTAGCCTCCCTCGCCACGACAGCCTAATGCACAATCAGCCATGAGGAGGATACCTTATAGAAAGAAAACAACCCTCGGAAATCAGGCAGCCGGCGCCATAGATACCAGTTGGGTGGAACTGAACAAACTCCAGATCCTGCAGAGGAAGACCAGCACGAGCAACCATTGCATTACCGTCACCCGAACAAGTGTGTGCACTCGTGCAGCTGAAATATGCACGACCATAACCACCGGTCGCGAGGACCGTTTTGTGAGCCCTGAAGCGGTGGAGCGTACCGTCCTCCATGTTGAGGGCAATGACTCCAACACACTCTCCACCCTGCATAATCAAGTCCAAAGCAAAGTATTCAATAAAGAAATTCGTGTTGTGTCGGAGCGACTGGCCGTAAAGGGTGTGGAGGAGAGCGTGACCGGTACGATCGGCAGCTGCAGCACAACGGTATGCTTGACCGCCTTTGCCATAGTTCAAAGACTGACCACCCAGGGCACGTTGGTAAATCTTTCCATCCTTGGTACGGGAGAATGGAACACCATAATGTTCAAGCTAGAAACAGATATAGGCCGAACAAACAAGTATGTAAAATCTAACCCTACCTCGATAACTGATCTGGGAGCCTCGCGGCACATATAATGAATAGCGTCCTGGTCACCAAGCCAGTCAGAGCCTTTTACCTGTAGAAAATCAGCTCAACGAAACGACTCGGGAGCATAACATATCAAAGGGCACAAACCGTATCATACATGTGCCATCGCCAGTCATCTTCTGTTATGTTCTACAGGTAACTCACTCGTCGGTGAAAAGAGGATCGACACATCAAGATATACTTACACCGAGAGCAGCATTGATACCACCCTTGAGGACGTGATGAGTGTGCCAAATAATGCTGAACATCGCTGCAACATACCTGTGCTGCGACAGTGTGACTCCGGGTTGGGAATAGCTTGGTGATGCAAGCCGTATTGAAGCCACCTTCTGCAAGACCGAAGGCAGCGCGAAGGCCCGCGCCGCCAGCACCACTAAAATGACATATTCAAGTCTGCTAATTTGTTATTGGTACGGAACACTACTCACACGACGATAGCATCGTACTCATGCTCGATGAGAGGATATTTGCTTGAAGACCAGGACTAGAAAACTCTTAGAATGCCGGAAAAGACATGGGAGTTGATAGATATACTTTGACCTCAGGCTCTGCCTTGATCGGATTAGTCGCCACAACTCTCCTGACGGGCAGTGAAGTGGAAAAAACGCGCTGAGGACGAAGCAGAGCCCTAGAGGCTACCGCCTTTGACATTGACTTCCTTAACATCGCCGATGGTGCTGTCGGGGCCACGTGAAGGTTGGCACCTAGAGGCTTTGAAAACTGAGAAATTGGTCACCGCGTCGGTCAGCTGAGGACGTTTACGGCAGTGACGGCACACCGTTGATCACCAAACAAATATCGTAACTAGCCCTATACATGTTGCAATCAAGTCCAACCAATCACAATGGGAGCGTATGTAGCAAGAGAAGCCACCAACTTCCCAACCAGTTCAGACTGCGCATGTTTCTTAAAGCCCCTCATCTTGACCTCGCGAACAGGCATCCCCGCCGCCTCCCTAATCTGCAATAGTTGGAGTAGCAACGACCACTCAAACTGCACGTCGTCAAATAACAGCGTTCGCAAATTTGGGAATGCAATTCGTCTCCCCGCACATGAGAGGAAGCCCATCAACTGGTTCACGATACATTTGGAGACCGAGAGTGTCGTTATATCCGGGAATGCGTGTGCAAGTGCATGCCACCCGTCGTATGCCATGGACCTGCTACACAACGTGAGAAGGCGTACAGAGGGGAAGGGTGGTGTTCCACGCTTCAGTTTGTCCACGAGCGACTGGAGATCACGTGATGGGGTTGTAGTGTGGAAATCTAACACTAGCTCACGTAGGACGGGTGCACGTATTGTCCGGAAGACGGTAGGGAGGTACGTCCTTGAAATGTTTGGCCCGGGCTTTAGGACCATTGTCTGGAGAAAGGGTATTTCGATAACGGGAAGATTTCTGCTGCGAACATAATCCACGGGTTCACCAACCAGCGTGAGATGAGTCAGCGACGTGAGATGAGAGAGAAGGTTGCTGAAATTCTCGGGGGAAAGACCGGAAACCCACAAGCCGCTCAAAGTGAGCACCGTAAGGCGGTCTGCAGAAAGGAATAGGTCTGAGGAGATGAATGAGAAATTTATTAGTTCGACAGATATGAATGAAGGCATACCTTCAGTGAACAAGAGATGTCTGCTATTCGGGATGTTAAGCGGATAGTGCACCATAAGTTCTTCAAGCATTGGTGCCTTTATGCGCTTGATCTCGTCTAGAAGTGTTGGGAATGGGAAAGCCCCATGAACTTCCAAGCGGCGGCAGACATGAATGTGCGAGAGAACAAAGCGGGATATGCGCAAGTAATCTCGGTCAAACTCAGGCGAGCCCTGAAAATCGCAAAGAATGCCAGTGAATCGGATGTCAAGCAGCTGTCCTTGTGAGCGCGACAAGTAAAGATTGACAAGATCTACATTCTGCCGGAGGAAGAGTCGGATCTCTGTCCAAAGCAACGGCATCCCGAGCGCCACAGCTCTCCAATGCTGTGAAACACTCGTAAGCAAAAGCTCAGGCCTGGGTCGGAGGCGTAGACTGATGAGCGTGCAGGAAGAAGAGTGGTCTTCATCTGCTCTAGCAGTTGCTCTAACTGTTTCTACAAATATCATCTCGAGGAGTTCGTTCGGGATAAACGAGATATATGACACGCTATACGTCACTAGTGCTTGGTTGAGGTGCAGGGCCTGTGCATCCATGATGCACGACGGTCGCTTTACCTCTCCCTTCAGTCTCACAAGCTGCGTCATAGCGTCGCATTCTGGCGTTATAGTCCTAATCCGCCAATTTGATTCATCAAACATGCATATACACGAAGTAGGTCACTCACATTGTCTACCTCCTGGGCGTCTTGGTAAAAGCTCACACAATGCGGTCAGTAGTTCTCAGCATTGAGAAACCACGCGTTTTATAGTCGATAGCATCAAACCGCATGCAGGCACCGGGTAGCTATTTTACCCAATCACCAAGTGACACCGGACTTGATGAGGCATATCCAGGGCTTGAATACCCGACTAGGAGGGCGGAGACGAAGAAGCGGCAAAACAAGCTCAGTCTTGTTATCTGCAACATGAAGGTTCTAATATTACGTGAGCTTTCCCCTCATGAGCGAGCGCTCTCATTGGTGGAACAGAGATTCCGTGGTCACAAGAAACGGTATATTCCGTGGACTATGACTAACCCGGAATGGGCGCTCAATGACCTTGTCAACGAGCGACACATCGAGCGACAGGCTTCACCGCCCTCTATTCATACTTAGGGACGGGCATCATAATATCTCATATATCAACGCCCATGCTTCTGAGATGCAGTCAGCCTAATTCTCTGATTCAATAACCATATATACAGGTATTCCATCGCCACTACAGTGACAGTAATTCTCCGATTGTACTGTTCTTAGACTTCTTCTTTTCTTTGTGTTCTTTCTCGTGGTACTATACACGCGGCGGTAGGAGCGTGTGTTTATTATTCCCTCACCCCGTTGGCAACGGCACCGCCATTCTTCAAGATTTGTCAAGCCTTTGTAACCCTCTTGAGGGTCTCCATCGCAGACCCAATCTCACTGAGGGCATGTCCTTCAAGGTCGGATCAAAGCTGCTGACAATTTGCGCCGAACTTTTCGTCAGACTAGAAATTATTCGAACAACAGAGACGCATTCGAGGGCGCTGCTTGTTGCCCAAATTGAGTGCGCAGTGCGCACACAGCAGCCTACATGCCTGCATGAAACATAATTAGCAACGGAGCGTGGACCGGTCTCCCAAGCTCAGAATCAGAATAGCTATTTGGAGCGCGCCACCGTATCAGCGAACCGCTGCAGCAGGTCGAGGGTATCGGCAGGCTTGTCAAACGGTTGACCTTCCGACTCGACCGTCAAAGTGCCAGACAGTGAGCCACGCTACACCGTTTATTGACCATCAATAATTCAAACTGGAAAGAACATCCAGCTTCCTTCATCAATGGTCTTTTTGAGACAGTCCACTTAATGACAATATTCAGGTCATTTTTGTGGCCTTAGCCTGTTGCCAACACATACGCCATGTACACTGGAAGAAACTCTTATTGGAATCACTACGTAGCATTTACAAGTTGGCTGGAAACTCTCTACGGATTTCGATAGGTGGTGGGCAGGTGCCCTACATGGGTTTATGTTGGACCTCGGGCCTTGGCACGGTACACAATTGCGCCGTACTGCAGTAGGACAAATTCACCTGTTCATGGGAAAGGAAGCAGCACCCTCAGATCCCTTCAACGAGGGAATATCTACCTGTCAACGTCACGGCTCACTGACGAGTTGAGTTTGTGACTGGCTCTCAAATCTAGTATCTCACAGATTGTCTCTAGGGATAACGGTGTGATAATGTTGTGAGGGCCCAGGATGATCCGCTCATTACAAATGTGCACTCAGTCCACAAATTCTCTACGATTGTTTATCCATTGACTTCTGACTGTGTTCACTACAGACGTAGCTTCGCCGCCAGTCGCTGGGTAATGATCTTATTATCCCGGCAGCTGCCAAACAATCAAACTGTTCTCGGTGTTTCTCTTCTTCAGGAGGCATTATTGAGTTCCCCCATCCATCAGATAAGACCCGACTTGTTCTAGAGTTGCCTAGTCCCCGGTCCGCTCTTGGTTCTTGAGTGAATCAAGGTGGACTTAAACAAGAAAGACCGCAAGGTATACTGAGTGATAATCTTCGGACGAAACTTGCGTGAGTTTCCTGTTATGATATCGGTGCACAGTCACGGTTGCTCACCTTCCACGAAATCAAAGTGGTATTTTTTCGGTACCGCGCACTCGCGAAGTTGGCGCTCAATCTACTCTCGAGTTGTGCCACGTCCCACCACACGGGTTCCCCCATGCTTTGTGACGTTCAACCAACTGTGGTGCTAATAATCATTTTCTACAACAAATACCGAGATGCGAATTGTTGTCCGTTTGGATTGCGATCGTATCTGAGACTCCTCGCCCAGGCGTGGGTTCAATATTTCTAGTCAGGAACAGTGAGCGCCCCTGCTAGGTTTCACAGGGAGGTGTCTATGAAATACGGTGCCGAACGTTTCTAGCAAGTACGTGAGGGGTCGTAAGTACCTGTTCTGGTTTTCTAGTAGACCCATTCACTACACAGGGTCACTGAGTAAATATATGAATGTGGGCTGATGACGTTTGGTTAACATACATCTGGTTGAGTCAGCGCTGTGATCCCGTAAAGATTCAAAGTACCTCTTCCAATATCATGGAGTGAGTGCGTTGGTGGCCCGTCGTGCTCCATGTAGGTGATTGTACGCGCAGTCAAATTGGGGCAAGGATAAAGATTAAATCGCTGGAACAGTCATGGAGCAAACACCGGCTGGAAGCATAGTTTGATCAAGGATTAGAACTACTGCACACTACTATCAATTCAGTCACGTATTAAGAAAAGAATATAAATAGTTAGCTAGCCCTGCGCACAATTGCAACGTGACTGATCTGTCAAGAAGAGGTTTAACGTTCAAGTTGACGACCGCACCTGGAGTGTGAGAGAGGCGAGACATATGAGACGATGAAGTGCCAGTGAGAAGAGATCAAGTGATTGGGCCAGAGTCGCGTAAGAAGACTTGAGCGGAGACTAGCGGAGACTATAGCTGTACACTTCCTTTGGCAGTGACGAAATATCGTGCGCGCTTTACGGCCACCCATCATGTCCTTGTCCCCATCCGCGACAACGTCAAACGTCTCAAACATTCCATCCAAACGGCGCAGGACACACAGTCTTATCGCACAAAACAGCAGCAACAATCATCAAGACATGAGCCAATCCCCTGCGGACACAGCCCATTCATCACAACCGCCGCAAGCTGCCGCTCACATACCCAAGAGAGGCGCAAGAGCTTGTACTGCTTGCAGAAAAGGTAAAAACAGATGTGAAGGAGAGGTGCGTCTATTCAAGACCCGCTTGCAATCATCGCCCCCTCTGCTCACTGGCCCGCCTCTCCCGCCCCGGCCCGGCGTCACATTCTTTAGGCTCCTTGTCGTCGATGTCAGTTGAGTGGAACCCCTTGTGTTTTCGAGAAACCAGAGAAGAAAAACGCCAATGTTATGCCTGGCGCCAGTGTTGAGTGAGCTTCAGCCGGCATCGGGCAAACTTTTGCCGTCGTCACTTACACTACTCAACAGGCGCTTATCTCGCCTCGAGGGTCAATATCTGGTAAATATTCAACTGTCTGTCGCACTTTGAGGCTATCTGACAATAACGCATTTCAGGTTATGCAGAGTCAGATGATTGGCATGCAATCCTCTTTGGATCGCATCTTATCGGCTGTCCAGAGCCAGGCCTACGGTACCCCGAGTCAGCACCAAGGTTACTCTGGGGGCATGGCTTCCGGGTCCAGTCGTGATGGCTCTGGATTTATGTCGCGCAACGGGTATGATACACACGGACATGTGGGAGGGCAAAGCTCCCAGCCACGCTCCCAGACGAGGTCATTCCCACCGCTTCCGGGGTTTGCTCCACCGGTTGGTCCGCTTGCGAGATCAATTTATAAACATGTCTGATAAACTTTTAGCCTCATAAATATGCAACTTATGGCATTGTGCCCAGCACAACACCATCGTCAGATGACGAATCAGAGGAAACGTTGCCTCGTGCCTCGCTCAACGCGCCCATTGAAGCTCTCCAAGGTTTAGCAAACGCTGCTGCAGAAGCGGCCGCCGCGCCATCAACATCCCCACCAAGGTAGTTGTTTCATATTTGTGGGCTGCACGAGCATGCTGATCGCTTGGAAATCAGAGTTAAAAAGCGCCCGCGAGTGGAGCCCATCCCTCGGAATGCATTCCCTCATGTCATTGAAAAGGTGAGCTGATTTCGAAATACTGGATTTCTGCACACAGCATAATACTGTGGTCTAGGGCCTTGTCTCCGAAAGTGAGGCGCGCGAGCTCTATCATATGTAGGCGTTTCGTGGATGTGGTCTTCTGCTCTATTCTGATTATGGTCGAAGTTTCTTCGCTGGGTGCCACGTCTTCATACCTTTGTTCGATCCAAATTATGACACATTCGAGAGCCTGATGGAACGCACTCCGTGGACATTTGACGCAATACTTGCCATTGCAAGCAAAATTAGGAGTGGCAACGGGCCGCTCAGCTCAACGTTCTACAAGTGTCTAGAAGAAGCGCAGGGCATTGCACGTTCGTCGTTATTCGGCCCGATAGTGCGGAAGGAAGCTGTTATGGGTGAGGGTTTCGTCTCGACTGTCTTGCTGCACCATGTCTGACCAGTTCAAGGGATGCTGCTGTTGGCTGCATGGAGTACAAACGGATGGCTCCCTAGTGGTCATGCAATGCGGATGGCGTTAGATCTTGGTCTTCACCGAGCATTGGAGAAGCTCGCTGATGATTCAGGGAAAAAACGCACTGAGGAAGAGGAGCGTGACCTGGGTATGCATAAGTGACTTTTCACTTATCGTCCAGAACTGATTACCCTCCCAGTCGTGTCGGCGCGTATCTGGCTATGCCTATACTGGTTTGATCACCAGTATGTTGAAGAATTTGGTCACCTTCAATTTGCGTCTCAACAGTCTTTTCCAGGATGAGTCTTGGCACTGGTCGTCCTATTGTACTGCGAGACGAGAGCTCTATTCGACACTGTCGTATTCTTTTGTCGCACCCGATGGCATCCCCAACGGATGTAAGGCTGATTTCGCAAGTGGAGCTGATCGCTCAAAAAAGTAAGAAAACTTTCATGAGGAGATATTGATACCTCATTCGTTATTTGCAGCTCAAATCTATGAAACTCTCGCGCCTCTCAATGGGCAGGTTAATCATAATACGCTCGCCTTCATCCGGCGTGCAAATGTTGCGCTTGACAAGTGGTGGCAGGACTGTGACAATCTTCATCGTTCGTAGTTGACTTTTTCCTCTCTACCTTCCTGATTGCCTATGCAGGTCAGACAATGGATGAGAATTCTCTTCCGAGGAAAATACTCGTCGGAGAATTGCACTATGCTAAACTCTGGCTTGTCTGTGTAGCTCTTCGAGGTGTATCCTGGGATAAGATGCCTTTTGAGCAACGTGAGCTTGCGTTCCAGGCGAAAGATGCGGCTTTCAACTGCCTCTCTATTTTCCTGAACTCCGCTGAGTACCGGTGGGTTTCTGTTTTGACCGTGTCCCGTTGCTTCGCTTAAGCAATAATCATGATGATCACAGAGCGGCCTTGAGATATGCAGTCCACGATAGCCTCGTAACGGCGGCATTTTCTGGTCTCTTCCTGCTCAAGATGGCAAACTTGTTCCCTGCAGAGCTTGACCTTGCAGCGATCACAGCGCAAGTTGAGCAGCTCGCACAGCTTCTCTCTGACGTTGCAGCAGAACGGTGCGTTTCCCCGCTCTTTCTCGTATTTCTAGCTAATCCCCACTTCTAGTTATGCACTAACGTTGCGTATAATGCTC